>CAJVQA010004308.1:0-17842 GCA_910591915.1 Cetraspora pellucida | reverse complement strand
AGGATGGCTCCGAAAGTATTTTGGCGTGCCGAAAGTCATGCCGAAATCGAAAGTCATGCCGAAAGTCATACCGAAAGTCGAAAGTCATACCGAAGGTCGAAAGTCTTACCGAAAGTCGAAAGTCTTACCGAAAGTCGAAAGTCTTACCGAAACTCGAAAGTCTTACCGAAAGTCGAAACCCTTACCGAAAGTCGAAAGTCTTACCGAAAGTTGAAAGTCTTACCGAAAGTCGAAACCCTTACCGAAAGTCGAAAGTCATACCGAAAGTCGAAAGTCCTACCGAAAGTAGAAACCCATACCGAAAGTCTTACCGAAAGTCGAAACCCTTACCGAAAGTCGAAACCGTTACCGTAAGTCGAAAGTCTTACCGAAAGTCGAAAGTCTTACCGAAAGTCAAGGCCAATCATATCTTTACACAGATACTTTTTTGATTTTAAAAAAAGTCATGTGACCGTTGCACTTAAAATTGACCAATAGAATTTTTATAAATTCCATTGGTCGATTCTAAGTGCAGTGATCACATGACTTTTTTTAAATCAAAAAAGTATCTTTGTAAAGATATGACTGGCCTTGACTTTCAGTAAGACTTTCGACTTTCAGTAAGACTTTCAACTTTCGGTAAGGGTTTCAACTTTCAGTAAGACTTTCAATTTTTGTAAAATTTTTGACTTTCAGTAAGACTTACAACTTTTACTAGAACTTATGACTTTTGAACATTGCAGTAAACCAAACCCTGTTTGAAAGTACTTTTGGTAGACTTTCAATTTTAGCAGGTACTGAAAGTACCTACTTTCAGAACCATCCTTTAGCAACTCTAATTAGATAAGTATGCCATAATAACATCCATTTCACAGGTTCTATAAGGTGTCAGTTTTACCTCTGATAATGTTTTTTTAAAAAATCAAATTTTATCTATAAAACTGCCTTCTGCATTCTAATAAAAAAATTCTTCATGAAATTTTAGTATAAGCTATATCTTCTTCATCCCTTATCCTAACCTTAAGATGATGCTTCTTATTTTAAAATCTTTTACTTAATTTGATTGTTTTGATTTTACATTACATCTAATCTTTAATATAATTGGCTAAAAATTACATACTAGAAAAAATCTTATAGGTGAGCTACTATTAATTACCAAAATGTTACAGTTATGTGGAATTTTTGTGGTGCAAACAAATTAGATTTCAATATTAGGTGGAATGTTACATGAGTGAAAAAATTCAAAAAAATGTTTGCATTGTTATAACTCAAAAATTTACATAGAAAATTATCTTTAGTGCACTAGCAAAAAAATCTCTCAAGTGATTTTACTATTATATTTCCTCTACTCTTAGCATTAGCATTGCTACTAACACAAATCTAAATAAACTTTAATGAACTTTCAGACCTTATTTAAATGCAACATTCTGGTAATGATGATTATAAGTGCAACAGTTACATTATTTTTTTAAAATCAAAAAGTATCTGTGTCAAGACATGATTGACTTTCTATAAGACTTACAACTTTCAGTTTTGTATTTTTGGCAAGTTGAATTTATCAAAAGTATTTTGACATGCTCAAAGTAATTTCTCCTTAGTCTGAAATGAAGTAGAAGCTTATATTTCTATATGTTTTGATGATTAAAATTATGATTTTAATGTATTTATCATAAAATTATTAAAAAAGATATTTGTATATTGTATAAAAATTATGCTTATTTATGAATTTTATAATATAATAGTCATGAGTTAAAACTTAGCTGGTTTCTGATTCTACTAGTATTATGTTTTATTTATTTATAATGTGATTATAAAAAGTCAATTCATGGTTTATATTCTATGGTTTTTTTTATTAATGTTGCATATTTACAGAATTTATAATTCTAAATCATGAATATTATTGGTTTGTTTAAATTTTATCACAGTATCTGATTGCTATAAATATTATATGCTATAATGCTATAGCATAATATTGTAACTGTAAATACCTTAGATATCACAACAACTTAGTTACAGTAAATTTTTAATTTAATTAACTAATAATTATAATTTACAAAATTTGGTCTGCATTATATAATTGTTTACATAATTTTTGGTCAGAATTAATTTATCTTTTATATTCTAAAAATAGAAATTTTTAAAGAAATATGTTAAAATTAGCCCAGTAACATTTTTATCTTTTTATTAAATCAGATTGTTTATCTGAGTCTAATTTTTAGTTCTTTATAGAATATAATATTCAAAATTAGTATAAGTGTCTTGCCTCTTTCTTAGATAAAAATAAATCATATTAAGATGCTTTAAATTGGCAAGTCTGTTACTAATAATTATGCAATGTTTAGATGAATTTTGGTTAAAAAAGGCATGTAGATTTGTAAGCAATTTTAATTCAAATCTGGCTTAATTTAAATAGTTTACACTATATCAAAATTAGAGATAGGCTCAATTAGTCACAGTTAATTACAGTTTGTTATCAATCAGTTATTATTAGCAATATCATTAAACAGATTAAATACTTCTAACTTTATTTCATATTAATATAATAATCTAATTTATTAATAAAACATATCTAATTTTCATAATATTTTACTTTTACCAACTAAATATAATCAATTGTCAAAACTAAATAAAGGTTATTGTATTATACTTAAATATAAAAAATATCAAAAAAATAAGATAGCAAATTAGTAATAATATTATCAAAAGGTGCAACAAACTTAATTACATATTATATTCATAATAAATAGTATATTTAATAGATACAAAGATTTAGCTAGATTTGATAATATCTAAATAAATAATGATGTTGTTATTAATATAACAAGTATTAAACTTTTATATTTAATAATACTTTAATTAATAAATATTATATAGACAAAATGATTATCAAATTTATAAATCTAGCATAAAAAGAAAAATATAATTTGTAACTATATATTAATTTTAACTAATATCAAAAGATTCTTAAGGATTTATTATTAATAAGTAGTTAAAACACTAGTACAGTTTCAAAATAATAAAGACTATTTCCTTTAGGCATTAGTTATAAAATATTAAAACATATTAATATATCCTTTCTTCAAGTAATTACAGTTTTGCTAAATAGATACATATTTACAAATTATATTCTAAAATAATAAAAAGATAATAAAATTTTTTTAATTATCTAAAAACTAATATTTGATAATAATTTAATCAATACTAGACCTATTAACTTTCTGAAATATATCAAAAAAACTTTATAATAAATTTTTTTAAATTAGATAAATATTGTATTTACTAAGTATCAAATTTTATTATTTTATAATTATATTTACTTTTAGGCAACACTATTGCTATACTTATTTATATACTTAACAATATAATTAAAAATATATTTTGTAATTTCAAAAACTCTGGTTTATATCTCAAAATATAAATAAATATACAACTTAGTTAATTTTAATCTATTTAAAAAATCACTTAACCAAATTAGTATATAACTTGAATTATTTAATATAGCTTGTTAACAAAATTTTAAAATAGAGTAATTATTAATCTAGAGCTTACTAATTATTATATAATTAAAAATAGTATTTATTAAGAAAAAATTATTAATTTTCTTTTTGACATATTTCCTATAATTTACTTATTTAAAAAATCACTTTACAACACAAAGACTATATATTATACACAATTTAGAAAACTTATATCTTATTATTCAAAACTAAAAGTCTTTAAATTTTTATATTTATATTAGTATATATAGTTGATACATTCTGGATAACTTAAAAAATATCAAAACTAGAACAAATTACTTAAACTATTATATTTTTTTATCTAATAATTAATATTCAAATTAATTTGTCAAAGTTTATTTTTATCTCAAAATCTTCTTTATCAATTATTTAATTATTTAACTTAGTTCTTAAATCAATACTAATTAATAAGTTTTTTAAATTTTTAAGCTGTTGGTTTATACTTAATAATAAGCATATACAACAAATTAAAATTATTTAAAAAACACTTCAACATACTACTAAGAAAATTATAAACAAACAAATTACTTATATTATTAATATTATTATTATACCTATACTTAAATAAGACATATAATATAGTTTTGTCTTATTTTATATATAATAATATATTAGTTAAATATCTAACAATAATTAAATACAAATTTTATTTTCTGTTCTATTCCTAATAGTAGTTTGCTTATCTCATACTTATATAATGTTTACAATATCTAAAACATTTAGTTTTAACATCATATTTTTAATTTTTTACTATAAATTAATAACTTCTTTAATCTATTCAGAATCTTTACTCAAATTAAATTATAATAATTTTAAAATAATTTCTGGTTCACAACTAATATACTTTAGCACCCACAACTAATTCTTAATAAATTTAACAAATACACATAAATTTTAAAATTATTCAATTTCTAATTTATTTAAATATATCTATAATAGCTAACTCTAATGTTGCTTGGCCTAATACTATCTAATACTATTACTAGTCTTTATAAAAATTTTATTACACTATACTCAATATACTACTTTTAAAAACAACTTAGAAATCTCAATATACTATATTTTGAACAGCTTTGTACTACAAAAAATATTATTTTATTTAAATAAAAACATGTTTAATCTTAACTTTTTCATCTGTCTAAAGGCAGAAAACATTATAGTTCACATATTTAAAAGATACAATAATAGTCTAAAACAATTACAGAATACTACTTTCACATTATCAGCAACTAAAATCTAATCTCTTTACTTATAACTTATAACAAATTTCAAAAAAATCTAAACTATAATTATTTATATATAATAATAATATAATTATTATTACAAAATATATATATATTTTTGTAATATTAATCAAATATCTATTATACATTAACAATTTGATATTAATATAAACAATCAAATTATTTTTTTCTTTCACTAATTAAATACACATCTTGTTTAGACTGATATAAAATTAAATAGAATTAAAAACCAATGCACAATTATGTATTAGCTATTATATCTACTAGGTTTTAGAAAGAATAAACTCTAACTTTATTAATTTTAATGGCAACTATTTGAATTTTATATATTCAACAGCAGTTAAGCATCTACTATATATCTTTTAGTTTCAACAATTACTATTTTAAATTCTTTTGCAAATAAATTTTTGATCTAAAAGAGATGATAAATACATTATAGCAATACTCTATTATTAATGCTTCTTAATAACAACTTAATTTTTATACTAATAACTTAGTAATTTACATTAAAACTAACCAGTATACTATAGATATTAACTAGATTTAGATCAATAATAACAATTAAATTATTTATAATTTTTTTACTAAAATATATTTTTAATTATCTTTTTACAAAGATGAATTAATATATATCCTTTTAGTTATTTTTGCTGCATTTTAAAATTTAATAATTAATATCTTTATAGATTCTCAATTTATTATTACAATATATTCTAATATCTATACTACACTTTCAAATTTTAATAAACTTTTCAAATTTAACAAATGGCCTATATGAAATATCTTATTAAAAATTATAAAATCTTATAATTTACAAGTTATTTTTTATATAATTTAAACTAAATTTAATGATCCTTATAATAACTTAACAGATTTATTTGAAAAATAGCATAATTCCTTTTCAACTTTATACTTTAATTATATTAATATTTATAATTTATATCATATTATTTATTAGAATTAGTATTTTATTAAACTTTTAATTAAAAGCTTTAATAAAACTATTTACAAAGCTTATATTTTGGCTATATAGTTTTTACAAAGTATAATCAAAAATAAAACACTCTTATTTTAAAAATAGATTGAATATCAACTTGTTTTATTTTAATCACAACCAAAAAACAATATATAATCTTACTAATTTTAAATTCAATTATTTTAATTAATAATCTGACAGTTATCTGAAGAAAAATCTTAGTATAATATGATGCAGATTACTATATATTTTATTGTAAGCTGAAATGCAGTATACATTCATCTAAAACTTTTTTTAATACTAAGTAAACAGTTTAAGTTAATTAATTGACAGTTGTCAAGCTTACTAAGACATATTTAATAATGCTTAGATCATTTAAATTGGTTTATTAAATGCCAAGATATTGTTAAAAAATAATTGTCTAATTATGTAAAATTCTATATTAATAGACTATTATTTATACAGAAATTTTACATAGTTAGCTAATCATTTTTTAACAATATTTCAGCATCTATTAAACTAATTTGGATGTTTAATTATTATTAGATACATCTTAGTAAGCTTTACAACTTTTAATTAATTAAATTAGACTATTAACTTAGTACTAAAAAATGTTTTAAATAGGCACATTCTGCATTTTAGTCTATAGTAAAATATATAGTGATCTGCATTACATTATATTAAGATCTTTCTTTAGATAACTGATAGATTATCAATTAAATTTTTTAATATTAAAATACTTTTAAATGAACTCTATATTTAATTTTTTTGTCACAAAACATATCTATACAATTTTGTAATATAAATTGCTTTTGTTATAATATTCTTAATTTTTTAGCATACTGATACTTATGCTCTAATCTAACTTTACTTATTAATATTATTCAAAACACTATTATTAAGCATATAATCAAACTAATTTAAAACTTTCTAAAAGAAACATGATAAAGTTATTTATAATATTTGCAATTATAAAACATTCTATTATATACTATTTTATTATAATTCATTTTATCTCAATATTACACTTAAAGATCTTATTTTCAAAACTCTAGTTTATGTTATTCAAAACTTAAATATCTTTTACAAATTGGCATTATATATTATTATTAAAATGCTATTTGAAATTAATAAACTATGTTATAAGAAACTTTAGAAGCTAATATTCCTATCTATTATCTATTTAGTTATTTATCTATTAGATATTTTATATTTAATAAATAATTAGATTAAAAAGATTAATAAATAAATATTTAAATTATTAAATAAATTATCTAGATTTATATAAGAAATTTAGTATAATATATAAATATATTTTTTTTAAAATTAAAATAACAATTATATTATTTAGTTACTGTTATTATATAATAATAATTAATATCATTATATAATAACATTTACTATTATCATATAATAATAGGTACTGTTATTATATAATGATAATTGTCTCATTATAACAGTTATTATTATTATATAATAATAGTTAATAATATAATACTTATTATTATTATATAAGAATTACTATTATAATAACTATTATTATATATTATAGCAATAATAATTATTATTGTTATATATTAAAAATTACTGTTATTATGCAATCATTAATAGAAGAAACTATTGATGTTATATGACTAATTTTTCATCTTGTATACAATATATTTTACAATATACTAATATATATTATAATTATAATCTATTAAAATAATCTGTATTGCATATTGGATAAAGACTTAGTTGTATAATATTAACAGTTTCTCATATTACACTTATTATTTATATTGAAGAATACTAAAATCTAGCTAAAATGCATAAATATTATACAAGTATAACAAGAAATATATTGAGCCAATGTATTGTTATATAAGAAATATATAAGTATATATAAATACAGTTTTAAAGTTGCACTTTAATGTTTATAATTGCTGTTACTAGCATTTTTGAAGCTTTGTAAATAAATATAAACATCTTAATTATTCAGTTATTATGATGTTCTTGATCATTTACATGCATTTAATTTTAATTATATAGTTGAATCTATAAAATATTATATGCTATTTACTACTAAATTTTCTATTTATAAAATCTAAAATAAAACTAAAGCAGAAACATTACAAATATTACAGAAACTTAAAAGAACTACAAAACTAAATAAACTTCTAACAATTACAAGAATTAAAAATAATACATATATGAAAGTGTTTTCTAAGAAAACAAAAATCAAAATTTTTAAGTTTGTTCAATTCTTTTTATAGCATTTTTTTTTATATATCAAATTATGTACACAATTTTTTTTAACTAATAAAATTATGCCATTTTCTGTATAATGATAGAAAATTATGAACCAAAAATTATACAATTAAGCAGATTTTATTTCTAAATCTAATGCTAATATGAATACTGAAATTTAAAAAAAATTAATTAAAAGAAAATAAAATAAAAAAATTTTTAAAATATTATTTGATTATATAAAATTTTTTTTTTTTAAAATGATCTCTTTGGTCTTTTGACTTTTATTAATCACTTATTGGTATTGTAATTTAATGAACCATTACAAAAGAGCATACAATTGGCTACATATATAACTTTTTTATATTACCTATTTAAGGAGTTCACCCAAAGGTTATCTACTAATTGCTATATCTAATACTCCTGCTTGGATGTTCTATTTTAAACTCTTTGAATCTGTAATTTGTATTAACTTACTGGGTCATATCCAGATGCTCAGATCATTGTCTCAACTTTAGAACTGATTTATCCTCAAGATAAACCTCCTAGAGCCTTTTGTATATATATTTATAGCTGATCTAGTTATCACTATGACAAAACCAATACTTGCAATCAGAACTTAACTATTAAACTGCTATACTTTTGTAGAGTTCACTTAGACCCTAGCATCTACTTCACAGTATAAGCCCAGTACTTTAGTATATCTCTAAATTTTGTCAGACTTCCAATTCAGATGACTTATATAAAATTACAATCAATCTATTAGTATATTAGATTAGTTCAATATCCTTTTTCTCTGGTTTATTCTGGTGGCCTGGTTGGTAGTATTTTTGAAACTTTCAACTCAGAGGTTCTTGCTTATCAGTTACTAAGACCTGAGTATCTGTTTTTCTAAGCTAGCCTTTACACTAATGCTGTTAAAAATCTAGCTACCTCTATACTCAAATTTTTCTAAATAGACTTCTTGTTATCTAATTTCAACAGATTTATATGATTACAAAGACTTATTTAGTGTTTGCACTGCCTAATTTGTCAGTTTCCATTTCTTTATGTAACTTGAACATTGCACAGATGCTCTATAATCTGCCAGCCATGCTGATGCAACTGCTATTACAGCTATTCTAATTCAATCATTAATAGCAGTTGTTATAATATGAATTTACATAGATGATTATTCAAATTTTTGTCATCAATGAGATTTGAATACCCAACCTACCACTTGAAGGTTAACAACTTGACCACTTTACTAGGTCATTATACCTTATAAAATTTTTAAAGCCAATCTAACTCATATAGAAATAAGGTTATAAATAAATTATTTTTAAGCTTAAATAGAGTTTATAAATTGATTAGAGTATAAGTGTTATATTTCATTAAAATTTTGCTCAGAATAAATTATTCAAAAGGCCTTAAGATTACTTTATTATTATTGGTCAAAAATCTGAAAACTAGATCGTTTAAATTTTATTAAATTTATAGACTGTATATGCTTTTTTGAAGTAAATTTGTTCTCTTTTTCTTTATTACTATAAATATGTTTATTATTAAGAGAGTAGCCACATATATATTTTAATTCAGGCATCTTAATTCTATTATTATTTGTTATATTACAATACTAGTCATTTTAAAAACTCTTTTCTGTATAGCACTTGAATAATTTTGTAATAGTTCTAGCATTTTACCATTCTTAAGAACATATTCTAAAGTATATTTTATTAAATCTAAGAAACTATAATGATAACATTTTGTTAACTGACTAAATTTTGTACTACAATAGATGAACTAATTAGTAATATTTCTACTTTAACAGAATACTGAACATGCCAATGTTTATAAATCTCATTTGATGATACATGCATATACAGATACTGTAAATATATTGTAATAATATGTTAACAAAGAGTTTGAGTATATTGAGAATGTAAGCATGTGCAGATACTTGAAGTGCCAAGATTTATTATATATTTGAAATTTTTTTTATCAACTTGTATTATATTGTATTTGCTCTTTTTATGTTCAAATATCTCATATGTAATTGAATTAGTAAGATTAGTCTATTGCTTAACAAATGATTCAAATGCATATCAAGAACATACTAGATGTAATTTTTTTAAACTCACATCTGTTTTGTTATGCATATATTTATTTTGATATAAAAATATTTTATATACAAGTTTTGAAAATGCTTATTTATTTGTTTCCAAAGAATTGACAACACTTTGTCAACTGGCATGATACAATTCTTTATATACTTTAACTTGTTATAAAGACTTTCTATATATTAACTTAACTTCATATTGAGATTGATGTTTCTATTTATATATAGACTAAGTCAACTTTCTATATATAATAATCATGTTTCAAACATATATATTTTTTATCTGGAAATTGTTTTTACAATTCTGTCAACTCTTGATCAATTTAACTTAGTAAAAGATTATCATTATATATAAGCTTTTGAATAGCCTTAATAAACTTATCAATTTTAATATTTTTTTTTAATCTAAAATAAATCAACATGTAAATTTACATGCCCATCTAAGTTAAATTGCCTCTTATAACTACAATTATATATATTTTTTTCTAATAATTAAGAATATAACTAAGGATAAAATAACAAAATAAATATTACTAAATAAAATCAGAAATCTAAATTTAGATTATTTGTTAAATATTCTAAATTTAAATTTTTAATTTTTATTTAATAATAATTGAATACAATATAGAGACAAATTTTGATAGAATAATATAAAAAAATACTAAATAATAAAAAATATAAAAATAATTCTTTAAATTCTATGTTTTAAATTATTTTATTCATTTACTTATTTTGAATATTTTTAAAAATATGCTAAATACATAGTTGATGGTTTGTATATAAAAATATAAAGTAATTGCTATCATTGGAACAAATTCTCAATCTGTAATAAAAGTTGCTATCTATATATTCCTAATTAATTTAGTTAATACTTGATTTAACTGCTATATTACTCAATAATAAAATTTATAGGTTTCTGAATAGATAAAAGTAAAGGCCAAAGGATATATTAAACCAAATTGATCAATAGTACAAATAACAATTAAAGGTATTAAAAACCAATTTGTCTTATATATAGTACCAATTATTAGAATATCTTTTACTACTAAAAATTATATAAATATACTATGATATGCCCAGAATATAACTTAAATGAATGTCTCATCCTGGTCACATTCATTATTATTATTTTTTTTTTGGAGTTAAAGTGAGGTTTTGCTCATATTTTAACATTCATTATTATATGCATCTTTTATTACAATATTATCTATGATGTTTTTATCATTTTGTAAAGTTTTAAATAACATCACAATTTTATTCAAACTCTGAAACTTGTACTGTCATTATTGACTCACAACATTATAAACATCAAGTTTATAAATATACTTTAAGCTAATAGAATTTAATATCTTAAATATATTTCTTATTCACAATCTATTACTATAAAGTTTTTTGATTAGACCAAGATTATTTTGATTAAGTTTATATATCACAGTTCTAAACCTAGTAGCATTTAGATTAAGATCATAATTGTGTTCTAAACATGATTTTGTTATAACAAATTCTTAAGTCTTTTTACAGTAATTCAATCCTATAACATAAAGATATCCCATTCACATGGTCATATGTTTTTCATTTTTTTCATCATGCTTTCTCTGCTTTTCATAAACAAAATAGGCCTGCTTGTAACCACTACCATCAGAGTTCATAAAAATATTTTATAAAATTAAAACTGCATTGATTTTTGATGCATAGCTTTCAATAGCTGCATGGGTTTCAGCAAATGTAGAGAAAACACATCTAGATTCAGAAAAATCAAAGTTCATTATAACAGTATATAAGTCACCTCACTTTTAATAATAGTAAAAAAAAAAGTTACTTATATAGTTAGTAAATAAAATGCTTGTGTTATTAGGAAAAAAAATAAAAAATTACTCAACTAATAGAAATCTTTAAGTGATGTGTATTTGATTTAATTGTCGATCTACCAATCAGAATTTTGAATAGATGTTTAACAAACATAAATTTTTTAATAAAAAAATTAATCAATCAGAATTTTGATGTACACAATTTGATGTACAATAAAAAATGCCATTTCCTTTATGTTTGTTTTAGCATGTAGAAAGTGGTATTATATATTTATAGATTGTCAGGCGAAAGATACACGAATTATATACAATTATGACAAGACCAATACCCTTTTCTATGCAAAAAGACTTGGACCAAACTTTATTAGCGTATAGTTCAAATTATAATAGCTAAAGATGATATAATTTCTTGTGATTTTATTCAAAGGCTGCTAATGCATTTTGGATCATATTGGGGTGCCAGTAGTGATTTGCAATATGCATGACATGCGTGCATGATCATGCATATGATTTTATATATACTCATAATGCTGGTAAAGCAATATAATGCTGGCAGAATATCTAGTACTATGCACAGATTTATTAAAATAGTAGATTAGTGTGAATTCTATATGTATTAACTTATTGATGTTCAAATTTGTTTATTATTACAATCTTATATATTTAATATATATATATAAAACTTTATTTATTATGAAGCCACTATAATACTAGGTGGAATTTTTAATATATTTTGGAATATTCCGAAACTCATAAAAGATTCCAAAAAATTCCCATGTAATTTCATATGCACGACCAGCATCAAAAATATAAATTGTTTTGTCTCTCATACACTTGTTATTAACTACTAAAAATATATAGGTTTTATTCCTTGCACGTCGAGCATCACATGCAAATTTTAAAGAATCGAAAACGATATTATTATTATCATTTCATCAATTTTTTTTTTTATTTATATGAATTCTGAAATGACTATCGTTCTGACAAGTCACAACTAGTTAATAATACTGTGCTGACTTGGATAACAAAACCAATAATAAACTTTTTTATGACTGTCATCATAACAGGCCATCAATTTACAACTTCAGATTGAACGAATTAATACTTTTCTAATAGATACGGGAAGGGTGAAAGGGATCAAGAAAACCAGACTAAAAGTCAGGTTCGCAAAAGAAATAGAGTTATTTCTAACTTTATTCATTACAATGCTTAAATACTAAAATCTAATAAACTCAAATATGTCAATATTACTACTCCAATTTACTAATCTCAATAATTACTTCATAATTACACTGATCAATACTAATCACCATTATTACCATATAATTATAGTAGTCTAATTTATTACACACAAGATCAAAAATACTAAGCCATGTCATTCATATGACTATAATAGGGCATGTCACATGCCTGGTTATAGGCTGATTCAAAACAAAAGCTGCCTCAATACTATCATATCAAGCAGCTCTATTGTTTTGTCTCTCATATGCTTATTGTTAACTACTAAAAATATACAGGTACATACTTGCAGAGTATCATCCCTTAATTGGCACTCCTGCTTCTCATTATCAATCATTCCTTTATTTATTCATTTGATAAAATTCAAACCTAAATACTTACTAATCTTCTTTCTTTTCTTTCTATAACTCTTACTTTCTTCTTTTTCTTTTTTAAAACATATTAAAAACCCATAATACTAAAAGCACCTAAATCTGCTGTATCTACTGCTCTAATATACAACCTAACATCATCAGAGACCCATCCACCAATCATTTAGATTTGCTCTAAGGAAAGGACCCCTTTTATCATCACTATAACACCACCAATCCTCAAACTATGTGTTGTAAACCTCCTTTCAAATTTGGTATGAGCTGCTATATGCTTAACAACAGCCAATACTGCTGAAACAGACATTTTATAACCTGTTTTAGACAAAAAAAGAGGAGCATTCTCATTCGATACTGGTCTAACTTTAATATACTCCTCCACCAACCCTACTGGACAGAACTTGCTGTTCAATCTTTTCACAGAAATGAATTTTTCTCTTGCAAGCTGGTCCATCTTAGACTTATTAATGTGGACCCACAACAAACCATCAACCTACTTAAGGTCTTTCATTCTCAAGTTACAAAGCTCACCTGGGCACCTTATCATTCTTAAACCTAAAGCCATTAATGAAAGATCCCTAATCCAATATTCGTAAGAAACCCCTTCTGAAGAAAAAAGAAAATAATAATTTATTGTCTCCACCAGTAAAGAGTCTCTAGGCCAAACCGCTTCTGCGTTATGTGTTACCCATTTCTTTACACTATTGACCAAATATTGAATGTGCTGTTCCTAGTTGGATCTGGTAAACCTCTCAACCTATGTAATCTAGAAATTGCTGTTAAAAAACCAACTATCTCTAAACTATGACCTGCCATTTCTAATCAAGTTACGAAGGCCATTATCATCATGTATAAGGCTGGGCACGAGACATGATACATCTTGCTAGCAAAATCTTCAAAGACCAATCATGCTCTTCTTAACCTTTTTCTGTATGCTTCACTAATTGCATTATCAACTAGAAACTCAGCCCAATCTAATAACACATATACTAATCTATTCAAATTGCTCTCAGGTGCCAATTCAGATTGTTGCATGGCTCCAGGAAGCATGATAAGCCTGGCAAGACAATTTCTGCTGGTTGCAGAAGATCTACTTCTTCTCTCTGAATGTTCACAACAATTGACCACCATGAAGCCACAACCCAGATAGAAATAATAATTACTATGAAAGCTTTGCATTCTCTCACATGAACTAAAGCCCAATGAATCATTGAAAATAGGAAGCACAAATAGTTTACCATGCCCTGCCAGTCCTGAGTAAAACAGTCAACTGCTTCCAACTCTGAACAGAAATGCAGACTGTTGAACCTTACCAATTTCATATTCAGATGATCTGCAAATCTGTCCACTTTAAATCTTCCTTAACGAGTCTCTAATTTTACAACTATTTCTGTCTTCATAGACCAATCTCTTAAGTCTCTTATCCTGAAAAATGTATCGGCTAGATTTTGTTTGCTGGGAACCTACAGAGTTTGAAAAATTTCTACATCCTTTTCTAAACACAACCTCCACACTTCGCACACAATATCCTTCTGCCAATCTAGTGGTCCTCTGCCTATCACCATTTTCAATGCCACTTTGTTGTCTATCATTAGCATTACAAATGATCTTGACAAAAGGTCTCCAAACACCTGAAGAATCTGTTGAACAGTAATTGGCTCCAATTGCATTATCAGATTTGCTGTGAGCCTGTAAGACCAACAACCTTTTGCTATCTGACCATTGAACACTCTGCACCAACCCATCAATGAAACATCTACAAAAACCACCTTTACTTTTGACAGTTTCCAAGCCAGGCAACCATTTCAAGTCTCAAATTTTCTACTAACCACTCTACATCTTCTATTGCCTAAGGAGACAATCTTACCATCTTGTCCTATTCACTTCACAGATGATTCTTCATATCTATTAACTTGTAAAATTCTAAACTCTTCACTTTTGCTAAGAAGAATGCTCTTGACAAGCTCTGAATCTTTTCCACAATTGATGCTAGTTCCCTTGCTAGAACTGATGATCTCTCTAGTAGATTCTCTAACCAACCTATCACAGCAACAATCTTCTCTTCTGGAATGATAACTACATCCTTTACTAAGTCGATAATGAGGCCACAAAACTTGGGCTTCTGAGTCAGAATTCAATTACCCTTCTCTTCCATGCGGATCCAACCACAACCCCTTAAATCTGCCTCTATGACCTCCTTCTATTGCTTTAAAAGCATCTCCTTTGATGGATGTGCTATTCACACATTATCCAGATAGTTTTTACAGAAAATTCCTCATGCTCTCCAGCTTCCCACCATGGCTTTCATAATCTTTGCAAATATCCATAAGAACTGCCTGAGGCCAAAAGAAAGAACTCTGTAGAAATACTATTTCTTGTTCATGATGAACCCAAAGAATCTTTGTGTTATATCATCCATCATTACATGATAATATCCCTCTTTCAAGTCAAAAGTTATAACCTACCAAGCTTTTCCTACTGTCTGCAAAAGAGACCTTGTGCCTTCGAACTTGAAAGACTTCTTCAAAAGAGTTGCATTTAACCTTCTAAGGTCTATTATTAGCCTGAATTTCTTTTTTCCTTGCTTCAGAACAAGAAAGACAGGGCTCACTTTCAGTAAAAACTCCAGCCTCAAATCACCCTCACCCACAAAACCTACTGCCCCTGTCTTGCATAAATGATTTAACACTTAATCTATTCATAAGTTTTCTTCCATCGAAAATGCCTAGAATTTGGCACCTGTTGTCCTATTAACTTCATAACTCCCCTTGAAAATAACAAATTTTTCTTTCCAGCCAACCTATAACAATCGGGGCTGGTTTTATAACTTCTCTCCAATACTGGACAGCCGAAACCGAATATAACCTCCTCGTAACTTCCTGACTCTCTCTCACCTCCTGGGTCAAACTTTTTTGTGTTATCACACCCAAAGCGTAGTCAGCTTCTTTTTGGTTTTGACCCATCTCTCCGAAAAGGCATATTTAAGTGCTTTCTAGAACCACACTCATTGGCATAATGCTCTTTGCCTTCACATAAAAAACAAACTACATCTCTCGACCTGATTCTACCATTAGCACCTGAATTACTAACCGATTGCTGAACCTTGCCATGACTAAGTTGTATCTGTGGGCTATGTGCTAAATTCTGAGAGAAGCTATCTTGAGATACTTGCTGATCCAAAACATTTGGGTTGCTCCCATACTGAGAGCCAGGACTATTCTACTGCTCTCCAAAACTAACAGGACCAGATCCCATTGCCTGGAAAGGAGCCTGATGCCACAACAGTTGTACAAATGGTTGAGGCTGAACCAATGTAGGCAAAAGAGGCTGTACTCCCTGAAAAAACGGCGTTTGCACTTGCTTATCTTGAAGCTCATATCTGGTGAAACTTTGTTCTTGCGCCATTCTAGGTCTCTTACTCTTAGAAAACGAAAACCGTTGTGCAGCCAGTCTAGCTTTATCTCATTTACCACCAAACAACTCAGCCATTGGATCATTATCGCCAGAGGCCATCTTCGCCACCACATTCCAACCATCTTCATCGGCAACCGTAACTATATATGCCCTCTCAAGTGCAACCTGCCTTGCCAAGTGAACATACTCTATATCTCCAGACAACAAAACCTTGTCCAAGAGCGAACCAGCTTTGCACTATTCATTATACTCCCATTGATTCCTGGCCTTCGAAAGTTCATGTCTCTTCCAAACACCTTCATTCACTTCACAAGAACCTAGAGTTTTATTCGGGAACCAAGCGGTTTGTTGATATTGATCATTACCTAATGTATTCGAGACAAACCTTTTTTCCCCAGGTCTAACATCACCCGTACTACTAGTAGAACCAGCCACTGGCTCAAAAAGTGAAGAACCAACACTGCCAAACATAGGTGCGGAAGCACCCTCACCACTAGCAAAAGCCTTATTCTTCTCATTGGAAGCGTCACCAGACACTTCCCTTCTCTTACTCTCGCTAACCAAACGATTAACCAGATCCTGTTTAGAACCCGATTCAGCAATCTCCAACTCATGACACAAGAACCTCAACACATCGACCGACATACGACCAAAATTGGTTTCAAAATTAGCCTGGACGCTTTTCTGTACTACTTTACAATCACTACTAAACGAGGACGCACGATCATCCAAAATTTTGTTATCAACATTTTGAACCTGTTTTTCTTTATTAGGATTTTCTTTATTAGGATTTTCTTTATTGACATTCATTTACTAGGATTTTGCTCGACAAAGCCAGACTAAAAGTCGGGTTCGCAAAAGAAATAGAGTTATTTCTAACTCTATTCATTTCAATGCTTAAATACTAAAATCTAATAAACTCAAATACGTCAATATTACTACTCTAATTTACTAATCTCAATAATTACC
>CAJVQA010004307.1:0-17847 GCA_910591915.1 Cetraspora pellucida | reverse complement strand
CTCTAACTGCTGTGCAAGGTACCAAAGTCTGCCCTGTACGTTGGGTCTGACCGTCATAATCTTGGCCTTCCACGTATATAGAATCATTTTTGTATATAGTAACTCTATGAAATTACTAACTTTAAAAACTACTAATAAAGATATGAGCAAGGCCTCACCTTAATACCAAAAAAAAAACCAACAAGAAGTATATAAATTTATAATAAACTAACAATAGAAAAAAATATAAAAACTATTAGTATAAACAATATAATATATATTAAATATTAATATTTACTACTATTAAAGTTTTAATACATAGTTTTACTCTTAAAATATTTTAAATATAAATACATTTATGCTATTAATATCAACTAGTAATATATAATTACTATTAATATATCTTAATATATTGTTATTAAAGTATTTGGTTTAAAAATTCTTTATATTAATATTACTAATATTATTTTTATTTTAATATACAAACTTCATTATATTTTTAAAAAACACATAAACATTATACTTATTTATTGTTTTAACTACTTAGTATAAGATATACATATTCACTACTTTAAATATTTAAAATAACTTATTAATATTTTTATTAAATGTTGCTAATATTGTGAACCTAATTTTTTAGAAATTATAAGGGTCTTAATCAAAGCAACAATTCCTACCCAATTCAAAGTTATGTGAAAAGTAACAGAAATATTACTTCTATTACTTTTCTTATTTCTGTTATTTTCTTTACTTATACTATTTTTGTTACTTATAAGATAAATAAGATATTGACCTTTTATCTTTTTTATTTTTTTTAAATATTAACAGTGAGGCCATACCTTTATCTTTATTAAAACTTAATTAAACTTTTTACAAGTAGATTATATAGAAAAAATTTATAATTGAATTCTATATCTATAAGATATTAAGATTAGAGACTCAGTCAAGTTATCTGCAACCTAAACCTATTAGAGTAGCCAAGGCTCACCTAGATTTCAGAATTTGTAATTATGATGAGAGGGTTCATTTGATATTTGATCCATTTGAAGTATCATGTTTCAATTTTAGGACTAGCAATTAAGTGTAATGCATGTTGTGTCAGTAAGTTTTGAGGAGTATAAGATGTTGAAATTAGTTGAAATTGTCTACTGGGTTAAGGCCTATAAGCACAATAAGGTATCTAGATATGTGTATAAATTTGTTGGTTAAAATGAAGCAAAAGTTTAATTGATAGTATAATAGCAGTTTTGTTAGATAGAGTAATATCTTTGATTGAATCAATTAATTTATAAGGAATTAGACCAAACAAAGTTGATGTCAAAGAGGGTGAATTTGGTATATTGTAGTTTTGCATACAATTAAGATTTTTAATTTGGTTGTGCACGTCAGATACAGCTCTTGATATTGTGTCAAGAGTTGATGTATTAAAAATATATTTAAGTGAGACATCAATAAAATTGTTAAGAAGATGTGAAGATGGACAAGTAGTCTACTAAAATGAAGTGCTAGTTTGGTTACATTGGTGACAATTAAGAGATTAGGTATAGTTACATTTGTATAGATTATGTGAAGTTGAAAGGTCATCTATAAGAATTTTTATATAGAAAGACTTAAGTTAAGATATTTAAATACTATAGGGATAGTTTGTTATTTTTTGATTATTATTGATATAGAGCCAGATGGTGTTTCAATTAGTTTGAGTTGCAATTTGTGACCATTTTTGAAAGTGATGCTGAGATGATCATAGTGCATAAATATAGGCAAGACAAATTGTGCAGATACAATAATGAATAGATAGTTCAATAGAGTAGTTATTAAGTTATAGTGTATAGTTAGAATTATAATAATTTTGTAAGTTAAATAGTAAGTATGGAAGGTTAAAATAATTACAGGCAAAGTTGTCAACAAGGTTGTTAAATTCATTATTCTGATGTGCAGCAACTTTATGCAGGATAAGATGTATATTGTTAGATTTTGTAAAGTTAATTAAGGTATACTAAAATGAATAGTATAAAGTATTGATAAATGATAATTTGAGTGTTGTTAAATTGGTACTGTTGTATTTGATATAGCAGATTGTGAGTCAGTATAGATGTTTACTGTACAGTTTCTGGGTGCAGTAATAATAGCAGAAAGAATTGCAGTAATTTCTGCTTTAAAAGAGCATAGCCAGAACTTAGTTTGTACTTAGAAGGTATGTAAGATGTTGTTTTGTACTAAGGCCTATCTAATTTCTATTAAGCATTGAGATGTGTCTGCCTGAATAACTGATCTGTCAGTATAAAAAGGAAGTTTAGACTTGTTGTAATTTGAGTTGGCAATTGATTGCAGAGTGTTGATAAGATCATAATTGTTAAAAACTGATGGAATAAGTAATGCAGGTATATGAATATTAGCTGCATTAGGGATTTGAATAAGATGTTAGATAGCAATAAAATAGAGCAAGTTAAAATAATTTGCATTGAGATTAAGTTGTTGATTTTGAGTATTAAATTTTCCAATAAATTTAGTTGCAAGATTAATAGAAATAAATGTTATACATTTGTTAGTAATAAGATTAGAATTAAGATTGCAACCAGTGAATGGTTTAGTTGTAATTGGAAGTGTTAAGTATAGTTGTATAGCATGAAGCTCAATATTGCTATGTCAATAGGTAATAAGTATTTGCCTAAAAGAGGTTGGTTGTCTTCTGACTTTATCTATAATTATTTGATCTTGAAATGTAGTGATGAGCCATAGTTTAGAATGTTTTGAAAAATGTTCAGTAGTATAGCTAAAGTGATTAGTTTTTGGAAGTTGGTAATAATTGTAGAGAATTTGATAATAGGAATGATTTGTTGTGATATCTTTTATCAAAATAATTAAGATATGAAAGATATTACATTTATGTTGAAAATTAATTACCAATATAAATAAAACAGTAATTATAAATAAAAGACATTTTTGACTTGAAAATAATAAATCTTTCAGAACTGAATAAAACATAATTGTATACTACTAAGTACTCAACTTCTAATAAAAGTAAAAGTATTACTTTATACAAATTAATAAACTATTATTAATCTTATTTCTAATATAATTGTTCATTCATAAATTACTAAATCTACAAATTAATTGCTTACTATAAGTTATATAACTAAACTGTTAACATAATAGAAAAGTTTTAATTCTGATTTAACATAATATAATTTCAAATTAAGAAAAACTAAAAGAAAACAAGAAAAAACAAAAAGTTAGTAGAAGAATAGATTGAAAAAAAGATCTAAAAAAAAGATTAGTACTTATTTATGAATAAACTATCTAGCCAAATCTAATATACCTATATTAACTTAACTATTATAGGTTATATAAAAGTTGGATAGTTTAGTAATAAACTTACTATATTCCAAATTACAATATATAATTATTTATTTTAAAACAATTAACTTTTAAGTTAAAATTTTAATTATATGTTTATACAATTATATATTAGTTAATATATTATATTTATAAGCTCAATTTGCTTGAACTCTTATATTAACTAATATTATATTTTTATCCTAAATTATTACTAATTTCTATAATATAAATATATCTTATTTGTATTATAATAATAATAAACATAACTTTAGTACTGCTAAATAACAGTTTTTATATATTTTGCATACCAATTTTGTACAAATTAACAGTCAAATTTATACAAATTAACAGTTAAATTTATATATAACACTTTAATTAAATCTAATATCTTATAATCTAGTAATTTAAATTATATAAATTAGATTTCTGAGTTAATAACGCAGTGGTTAGTGCTCCAAAGATCACAATTGCAAGGTTGCTGGTTCAAGTTCAACTGGAAAATAAAAGTTGTGCCAAGATCACAATTGGAAATAATCTTTAAGAAGAGCTTTTCACTTTTGAATGGATTACTACAATAATAAATAGGTTATATGACATAGTCACAAAGGTCATGCAACATTCAAAAAAGAGAAAATCTGACAAGAAATGTCATTAATATAAGGTTTCTCAGCTTAAAGTAATATAAAGAAATGAATAATAGAAGAACAATTCAGCTGGTATGTTATGTAAAGTTAGAGAACTACAGACTGAATAAAGATAGTAGGTTCTATACTATGAAACCAGAGACCTAAGATATTATATGATGGACTTAACAAAGCATGAACTATCTCATGAGTACAGTAATGAATATAGGGGCCATCTGCCATCCAATAATCTTTGCAGAATGATAACTCTGGCCTTTAAGAGATGTGACAGATTCTAAAGGTGTCTAAGAACCTTCAGAATAGTGAAAAGAGGTAAAATCAAAAAAAAAATTTATATAAATTTGGTATCATTTGATTTATTAAAATTAGATGAATTAAATACTACCAAATTTATATAATTTAAATTATTAGATTATAAGATATTGCAATTTAATTAAAAGTGTTATATATGAATTTAACTATCAATTTGTATGAATTTAACTTTCAATTTGTATAAATTTGACTATTAGTTTATATAAAATTGACTATCAGTTTGTATGAATTTGACTGTTACTTTGTACAAAGTTGGTATGCAAAATCTGTATAATCTACAAATATACAATCAACTATATTAATACTTTTCTTACATTAATACAAAATATTATTTTTATTTTTTAAAAATATAATTACTGACTGCTTAAACTTTAGTGCAAACTATAATTATACACAAAATATTAAAATTAAATATGCTTATATTAAGAATAATAAATATTTTTTATTGCAAAACATTTTATTTATTTATTAAAATATAACAATACAAACTATATATTCAATTTTATGCTCTTAATAATGACAATTTCTATCTTACTTAAAACAAAAAATTAATAGAAAACAAAACTTATTACTTTATTTGATACTTACAAAATGCAACAAATATTACAAAATAACATTTTTTAACAGGACTAATTATTAAAATAATATTTATAAAGATACTAACTAGAATCTAATATAGCAATTCACTATTTACAACAAAAAACCTAATATATATACTACTTAACCCAATTATTCACAATTAAAAAATATTAAAATTAAATTTTTTACTAAATAAACTATCTATACTCTTAAATCAATCTTATAGACTTATACTAACCTTATTTATAATTATAGTGCATTATATATAAAAAAAAACTCACACTGGTTAGAATATGCTACAAACTTTATATATCTTAACTAATTAATTTTACTAACTATATATAAGTTTTTTACTACACAATTTTAAATTAAATAATGCCTTCTTTCTAATGCAGCAATTTATTCAAAAACAGAACACTACACACAACTTTTTTAGACTACAAGACTTAATTTCAAAAATATACTACAACTTGTAACATTATTCTAAGTATACTTAACAGCTTATTTCACAAAATATTATACATATATACAAATAAATATAGATAGAAAGATATAAAGCTGTACAGTAAAACAGTTTACTAACAAATGTAATTACAATTACAACTTCTAAATATTCAATTACAGATCAAATAGTTACAATTAAATATAAAAATAAATAACCATATTTCTTATTACAAACATATCTATATTTTATATTGTAATACTAAATCTAGTAGAAGATCTAATAGTTTACTCTAGAAGAGTTTTGAACTGAGAATAAACTAATCCTAACTATAGGTCCCTCTAATAATTCATGTAAACTATTTTAACTAATGTAATACAAAATTGTTCAATAAAGACTGAGATCAAGTCTCACTCTTTTTTTTAAAAAAAAAAAAAAAATATAAATCCAATTTTGTAAATAAATTAAATGTTACGAGTCCTAAAAAAATGCACAAAGTGCAATTATTTATATTTTAGATCATACACGGTATTTCAGATGGGAAAGGGCATATGGGAGGTTAAGAGATGGGTATAATTAAAAATTAAAAAATCTTGAAAAAATTAAAAAAATTTATTGTAAATAGTCTTATTAGACATTAAATATAATGTGACATTTATAAGAGGCGGAAGTGAGTATTATAAATAAAGTCCGAAATGGCCCTTAAAAGAATTATGTCTCGTTTTACTTCACTAAACAATAAGTCTCAATATTAATAATCGTCCATAATAATACGCTATCACTTTTACCATTGTAAACCCTATAAACGCCATAAAGATCGTTATTCGTTTAATTTCTTGTTCACGTGACTTACCTACCCGACTTCGCTAGCCCAAGTAACAAAAGCCTTAATCGCCCACCAGCAAAATCTAACACCTCTCTTTCGTAAGGCTACCTATCGTTGGTTACGCGAGATTCTGACCGAGACACAATTTTTCCCGACGTTCACAATGTATAAAAGTGAATATTAGTGTTAGGGCTTTAATGTTAGCGACTATAAATAATGATTAATACTTAATAAAATTCTATTTCCAACATTTTTAATTTTCGGTCGCTTTTTTTTCTTTGCACGTGCTCGGATTCTCAGAATCAAAATTTGCACTCTCTGATTGGCTGGAAATTTCCTTTTTAAGAGTTTGTATTACTCGCTAAAATAAGTGCATCCCACCACTATCCTTACATCCTGTCTAATGGTTGCCGTCCAAACTATTCGGGACGGCATAAACGATGTGATGATTAGCATCACAAATGGTCAAAACTAGGTTAAGACTAGGTTAAACCATATGTGATGCTAAATATCCCATAGTTTGGGCCATCCCAAATAGTTTGGACGGCAACTATTGTCCTGTCCCAGTTTACTTTGATCTAGAATTCCATATATATTTATATCAATAAATAATAAATACGTATATAATTAAATAATTAAATAATTAAATAAAACCTAATTTTAGATTAATATTATATCTATAACTCCATTAGAATATATCAAGTATCTTGTTCATTAATAAATAAAATTATTCAACCTGATAACAATCAATTATAATTGGAATGCATAACGATAAGAATCAATTAATCGTTTATGGTATTGATAATAGACTCAGGCCATTAGATTTTGATTGTCCCACACAGTATGTCATATGAATTTAATCTTTCATTTTTAACTAATAAGTCCATTTCTGTTTTTGAGTCAGTTCTGATATTTATTCATAGTAAACGATAAATTAGCTACAATTAAAGGAGAAAATTATTTATGTATGCATCAAGATGATAGCGATAGAATATCAATACGAAAAAAAGATGTATGACCCCAAAGGTGTAGAAATGAGTGTGAAAATACCACTTACCAAAAAGTATTTCCTAAATGGGAAACAAAAGGCTGATGATCCAACACAGATTTATATGTACATTGATTCAGATATGCGTGATATTTCAGGAATTTAAGACATGTTTGTTATTTCTATGTTGTGCATAATATAAATTGAAATAATAAAATGAACAAATACATTAATATAGATGTTAAAAATCTGACTCAGCTTATTGTAAGTCACAGACTATATAATAAATTTAATCAGATAATCAAATTTAAAAAGAAAATTAGTATTTATTACGATATGCAATATCATATCTTTTTTTTTTTTGCAGTACTCCTTTTTATAAGTACAGTACTACAAAATATTGTAAAAAGAAACGTTATTTTAAAACTTTTGTAAGAGGTTAGGATAATTTTAGAGTATTGAATAGAATGTGGAACCGGTTTTATTTTCATGGGACTAATCGGGTATTTTTACCCATGAAAATATAGCAAGTTACAAATTATAACCGAACATTATATTAATGCATTACTTAAACTTTATGACATAGCAATTATCAGAGTTGGAGGGATTCCTTTGCACGCGAATGAAGACAAAGAGGAATGTATACGTGCAGTTTAAAAGGAATACTTTCCAAAAGAAGTAAACGATTATCGTAACTTATCTTTTTATTTTTTTTAATACTGATAGAATTGTATAACCGAATGAAATTCGGCTGAGGATAAATAAAATATTTTAATAGATTGAATAGGCTGAATAGGCTGAATAGACTGAATAGACCGAATATAAACAACTTTTACATTTCAACCTGATGACATGTGGTACTTTACTTATATGCATATGTTGTTATAAAAAGATGAATGGAATTTATTATGGCATCATAAGAAATAATGGATGAGAATGCACGAAAAAAATACTGTGGCCTCTTAATGTTTGATGTTCCGACACCTTCATTTTCTAAGTCAAATAGGAAGTCGGCTTCCCAGCTGACTATTGATTCTACGTCATCTTTGGAAAATAGTGACATTCGTACACAAGATAGATTTATCTTTACATCATTCTTGGAGCCAATGAAGGTTAATCCGCAGCCTTCTAAGAATACACCAACAAAAAATAAACAAGTTATAAAAGAACCTTTGCACCAAAAAGGAAGAAATCATCGACCTCTAAATTCGTTTCTTTTATATAAACAAAAAAAACAACAAGTAACTTACAATGATGTTTCAAATGCAGAGATAGCAAGAATTCCATCAAATCTCTTGCAAAAAGAGCCAGAAGAGCTCGGACTTCATTGGCAAAATGTAACATATAAAAAACAAAAGGATTATATGCTAACCTATCCGGAATACCGGTATTACCCTAAGTTAAAAAATTTTTCCGATCAGACAGTGGAGGCCACAGATTTGAATGAATTTCAAAATATGTTCCCCGGAACACAAACTAACGACAATATGTACACACTCTCTTCTGAATATATGTCAATTCCTTGGGTTTATGATCACCTTGAAACACCTAATTACACAACATTGCCATCAATTTTTCCAAAAGATGATGATAGATATTACATCAACACACAACCGCCAATCCAAACAACTACATCAATTCCCTACCCTTACCAGGATAATATATATCCTAACTAAGTTTCTAATTTTTCTGTTCATATAATCTTTATGCCATCTTTTCTTTGTGTCTTTTATGCTACAAATATACACATATTTACATAGCAAAATATGTTCATAATTAAGTCGACACTATTACATTAAGTATACAGTATGAGGTTTGCAAACCATCATTCACTTTATGCAATATCTATAGACGTATTACGACATTTTTCGATAAGAAAAATCCGACTATCGATTTTTACTCTTCCGTTTCGTTTTTTCAATCGCTTATATAGAATATAATCGTAAATTCCGGTTCACAATATAAAGTAATTAATTTTCAATAAGATTACTTTTTCTCGATTTGCAAATTGCTAGTACTAGTGTATATCAACTACGACGATAGTGTATAGACAATATATAATATAATGTAATTGTCATTTGCAATTTTTGCAATTTTATGAACCTTTGAATTAACCACATGAATAATAAAAATGTTTTTAAGCAATAATTCTAGATTTTGAATTTATCGTTCTGAAAAACATTAATAAAACAATATAATTGCTTATGCTTGTCCAATTGATAAAGTTGTTGAATGTGAATTATCCAATCATTAAAAGCCAGGCAGTTTTTAAATTGATTACTTATTATAATCGATTTTTATCGATTTTTTAATTAAAAACCATATATCTATCATTTTCCCGACAACCATTTTCTGATAGACCGGAATTAGCATCGGGTAAAATCGCCACCCAAAAAAGGTTCGAACATCACGTGACAAATACCCGAGCACCAAAAGGCAACCACAAAAAAATTAAACAAAATAAAAACGATAAGAAATAAAATAATTATTTTATTTGTTTCGAATAAACTCAGGAATATCTCATCGCTTTTTAAGATGATTATAATCCTCCAATTTATGCAATGGCTCAAAGTTTTGTTAATACTATTGAGCCATTCAATAATTTTTGTCATTGCGTCCTAATTGAGAATTATATAAAATTTTTGCTCAAATAAATAATCAGAGTAATAATCTTTCGAAAGAGCATTAAAAATACAATCTATACGGTTTCTAGTGCAAATGCATTTTCTTGATTAGTTTTTATAACTTTATTTCAATTTTCGTTTTTTTTTCATTTATTATTAATGAAAATTTGGTTAAGCAATCAATGTATATTTTAAGATAGTGTGTTATTGAATTTTATACTTTTATATCATTTTTAATTAGAGTTCCTATCCATTATCCGTTTATCCATTTATCTATCGGATATTCAAACCTGAATTTATTCGGATACTGTACCCGTTTTACTATTGATATTCGGATAAATTCAGATACGGATAAATAGATGCCGAATTTATCCGAATTGGACCTCTATTTTTAATTTTGAAAAAATCAGTTATTATAAAGTTTAAGAGAATGATTTTTATATCCTCCCAATTTACTATTCATACTTTTACTGATTTACCTTTTTTAAAACTTTGAGTGAAGATATCTCAGTAACTATCAGGTCAAATTTAGTAAACTTTTTTTTTTTAATGTTATAGATTCATAGAATTTAAATAAAAAAGGTTCACTGAATTTGACTTAGTAGCTGCTGAGATATCCTTGCTCAAAGTTTAAAAAAAATTTTGCGTAGTTTGTTTTGATAGATGGTTTTATTTTTTCAAACTTTGAACGAATATAATAACTACTGGACCAAATCAAATGAACTTTTTTTCTTTAAATTATATAGATTTATGGAATTTAAATAAAAAGGTTTACTAGATTTGACCTGGTAGTTACTGAGTTATTTTCGCTCAAAGTTTGAAAAAGGTTAAATCTGCAGGGGTATAAAAAACAAAATAAATATTATCATCATGATCCTCTGATGAATTATGTTTTCGAAACTTTGTCAGGAAAATTGTAGGATCCCATAAAATACTATGTACAAGGTTCCAATCATGGTAAATTACTATGGTTGGGATCATGACGTAATGTGTAATTACAAAATAGGCAGCTTACGTAGAATAGCCAAAAACCGGGTATTTACTTCTTATAGTAATCTGCCCACAAACATCTCTTATCATGCATATCACAAACCTTATCATTAAATTACTTATAAGTGAGAGTTGGTCCAGAAAAATGTTAATCTATTATTATTTTTATAACGATAATAGTATTTGATAATCAGTCGGATAATCCTTTAGTTCCCAAATTGACATTTTCTTGGATCATCATTCAAGTTGCATAACAAGTTAATCCTCTTTGAACTACATGCAAAATAGTGATGGCAAAAGTACCAAAAGCCCAGTGTTAGAATTGAGGTGATTAATTCAAAAATCGGTATTTTTGGCGTTACCACATGTAAAAAGAAAGAGAGTATATTGTATGGCGATAATAAAAGTGGTACGATACGAAATGCAGTACTTGGACGTACATATGGAAATCATGATAGTACATATATACAATCTGTAGAAGGAAAAATCTTTCAAACAAAACTTATCCTAACATGCCCTAACCTTAGCCATCAAATTAGTTATAAAATTGAATTTCATAGTTTATGTTCGTGCAGTACAGCAGTATTACTTTATTGAATACAAAAGTTCATTTCTGAATGAAGTTTTTATCGACCAACTTTATATCATTACATTGTAACGGTAATAGAAGTTCAGAAGGGAATCCGAACAAGAAAAATATATTATATGGTCCATTGAAAATTCTTTTATACAGTTACAATATTCCTTCCGAGTCGTCATACAATGAAGCGGCATAATGCATAAAAAAAAAACTTGGCTTACTTTAAATCTCAGATTTTATATTCGGACAATCCCTTTAAAACTGTGATTGCCGCTTTTATAAATGCAGGGTTTCTCAAAAAAAATTTGGTTGTTTACAAAAGTTTCTGTTTTTAATAAAATCTTGTTTTTACCTGTGATAAATTAAAAATAAAACCATACATCTGAACGCCTATAAATTTTACAGTAAGATTGACATTACGTACATATTTACATCGGAAATTACTTAAAACATTGATACCGCTGCATTTTCTTTCTGAAATAGCGATAGGCTAAAGCCAGGTACATCTGTTTCTGGTTTCTGGCAACCAATAAAAATTGCCTTTTTGTTAAAACCGACGAAGTTGTGATTGTCATCGATTTGGCATTAGTCGATAAATTTGATTTATCCGACTAAGTCGGTCGATTTTTTGAAAATTGACCTAACAATTCTTAATTATGAATATAAGAGGTGTCGGAAAATTTTAAGAAATAGACTTTATAATTATGAATCGATGGAAATTTTCGGTACATTATTTCAGATAATATTAAATCCAGTAGCTACTTCGATATTTAATGATTTTGTCGTTTTTAGTAATAAGGTAGCTGCGCGACGCAGTCACGCTAGAAACCAGGAACGAAAGCAAATATAGTAGTTAACAAATAGTCCAAGTACGTACAAACGAGAACTGATCTAGCATATCATTAATGTATTGTGAAACATTTAATATACAGTATAGGCAATTGACTCGCATTAGCTAATCAAACAAAAGTTTTACAAGGCATTATATAATAAATTAGTTTTCAGGTTATCAGGTTATCCAAAAAATTATTTTGTTATTGCTTTTGATTATTGATTATCATTTAACAGTCCAATAAAGATCCTATGAAAAAAATGAAAAATGTTAATATTAGGTAAATAGACAAATTAAGCTGTATTGGGTTACCAATTTTTGAGTCAAAAATTCTTGTTTTTACTATCATTAGTTATCGCAACTACAACATCGCATATGTATATCAGTTGATCTGCATGTGTGATGAATTCATGTGTGAAAAATAACCAAAATTTGATGAATAAATCATGCGGACCAATCAAATGTAAGATTTCATGAACAAATCCCACTTAAAACATCATATAATCCATACACTCATTCATCATTCTTGGTACATTATTATATTCATTCCTGGTATATTTAATATAGCAATTAATGAATCAATTCAAGGATAGAAGTATTTATGGTTTAACACAAAACATCACAACAAATGAATATATATTGGTATTTGACGAATTTGGTTCTAAAAAAAAAATAAAGATAATAGAACATATGCAAATTTCAAGCAATATAACACATCTTATGTTTAATGTCAAACATGTGATCTTCAGAAGGCAATACAAGGATGGACAAGTGGAAATAAGAATATCAATAATTGCATTAAAAAATTTAACTTAAAGCTATGAAATATGAAGATGTTATTGCACGAGTCTTATGTGACAACCCGTGCTTTTTTCATTTATTTATTGGCACAGGATTGTTACGTCAAACACTGTGCAATAAGATAATTATTGTATGGGTATGAAAACAATCCAGTTACATACATGGGTTTATATTTAAATTCTGTGCCTTCAGCACGGAATATGAACCTGTGTGTAACTGAATTATTCACTACATACCTATATAATAGCTATAATTAATCAAATGGATTTCTTTAAATAGTTTAGTTAATGTTCAAAAGAATGATGCTGGATTTTTAGTAATGTAATTAGATGGAATACATTATGTAAATTATGAATATATTAATAATAAATATAAATATATACAATTATGTTCACCATTATGTAAAATAGAAATTATAATATTGACACAAATATGAAATAATTTAAAAATAAGTTTTATATTTGATATAAATCAAATAACAAATTAGACATATAAATTATTTAATCTGTATACTTAATTTGTATCAATATGCTATTATAAATAAATTTAATATAGCAATTAATAAGTTAATTAAGTCAATTAAAAAATATAAATATTTATAAATCAACTTAAAATACAGACACAAATAGGTATATTTTGGTATTTGATAAATTTAGTTATAAAAAAGATTATAAATATAGAATATATACAAATTGTACACAATATAACACATCTTACACTTGATGCAATTATCAGAAAACAATACAAAGATGGACAAGTAAGAATAAGAATATTTGATGCATGTATTAAGAAATTTTAACTTAAAATTACATCTTATTATAATGTAATTGAATAGATTTTTTTAATAATTTAGCTAATATTTAAAATATTAGTAATAAAGTTTTAGTAATCTGATTAACTAAAATTCAAAATTATAAATATAAAATTGAAAATAGTGAATATAAATATACATAATAACATATACCATTATATAAAGTAAAGTTTAAAATATTATATAGAATACAAAATTTATTAGATATTAAGCTAAAATATTAATAATTTATTATTGCTACTCTATATATATATAGTTTTAGTATATATTTAAGTTTTAATAAGATTACAGATTATGTACAGTTAAAGAATAATGATCTTAAAATATATTTATTAATTCAAAAACAATATAAACAATAATTATATATTAGTATTTAATAAATTTTATAATAAAAAAGATATAAATAATAAGAATGTATAAATTGCAAATAATATAACACATCTTCTCCTTTTAATAGTTTAGTTAATATTTAAATGATTGGTAAAGAAGTATTAGCATTGTGGTTAGATAATATAAAAACAGTTTCATATACTTCTGTTAAGCTTATATAATTATATTAATATCATATATAGTTGCACTTAAAACTTTATCTAGTTCACAAATAAATTTTTTAATAGAAGTATGTTAAAATGTTTTATTATAATCTAATATAATAAATTATAAACTATTAATATTATAAATTTTGCTTTAAATTAACAAGTTTAAAAGTTATACAGAATTTAGATTAGAGAATAATAATCTTGAAATGTATAGACCAACTCAAGACACAACTAATAATAAATATTTGATATATAAATGGTGAAAGTCTTTATAATATTTTATTTTTAAATTTTAAAAATTTAAATTAGAAAAGTAAATAAACCAGCTTATCAATATTTTTAAAATTTTAACAAATATACACAAAACAAAATATGTTTATAAAGATTTTTATAGTGATAATTCTAATTTGAAAAATAGAATTTGTAATATTTTATTTTATATTACATTAGAGATATTAAACAAATAATAATAACTAATATTTATAGTAAAAACTATTCTCATAGATCATTTTACCCAAACTAGACAAAAAGCAAAAACCTTTCTAGCAAGAATACAGCAATAATCACTAAGTAAACTGAACTTGGGCCCTTAATTAAACTGTTCTATACACTAAACTTGATCTAAAAAAGGTGTTAACTTTAGAAAAACCTTCTACTAGCAGTCCTAAATAACAACAATACCAAAAACAGTACTGCAAAAAACAACTCATACTTCAGTGAAAACGGTTCTAAGAACCTTTACATTTTTACTAATTCAGCATACAGACACAAGATATTAGCTTCAAAAAATATTAAAAAAACAGTAAAAAGCCTACAAACTAACCCACCACAAACCCTGAACCAAACAACCTTCCAAAACATCTTTTTCTCTTCACCCTTAGCTTATTTCATAAGTAAACTTACTATTTAAAAGAATCCTTTACCTACAATCTCAACTACCAACTTTCCTATTGAATACACAAAAGAATTATTAGTATTAATATAAAAGACCTGTTAAACTCATCTTTATTATCACTTTTCTTGTCTCTGATTTTACTACAAATATCTTTTTACAGTTGATCTTACCAAATCTAATTGTGTCTCGAACCTTATTACCTTTCTAATATAATGGTTATACAAGCACAAAGAAGCCTCTCAATCAATACTTTTTAACTTTACAACTACCAGAAAGAATTCTATAAACATTAGTATCAAATTTCTCAGAAACACATGAAGCTGTGACCTTAACCTAATTATTCAGTTATATGAAAAAGCACAAAAGGCATACAAGATATTTAAACACAATAAAGACCTTCTAGTGATACCTTACAACATAATTATAGAACTAGATACAGATAAAGAACTATTACAAACAAGTAACTTTACACAAGAGAATAAACTAATATTTGACCTTATTGCAGATACACTTATAAATAATATACAAACTCAGCCCACAGTAAAGACATCAAATAGTACCATACAAGTCAAACACAAAACCCATACTAGAAGAAACAAACACCTTTTCTTCTTACAACATACAAATGCAAGAATTAGCAAATCATTAGCTAAAGCAACATCAGCAACAACTGGACAACACTAAAGCAAAAAATAATTCAAATTACAACTGTTCAATATAGAAAAATTATCTAATCCAGAATCTTCTAACAATATTATTATATCATCACCAATATCTATAACTACAATATTAGATATACAAAATACTACCAAACCAACTTATAGTCAAATTACACAAAAGCAGCTTAATATATCTTAGTTCTATTACATTGATAACTCTAAATGGACAAATATTTTGCAAACCAAAATCACTGACAAAGTCAATAAGCCATTTGACCAACAAATCTGAACCTATGAAGCAATAGCTGAGGCACTTCTAATATCAACTGGAATTCATAACTTTATCAATCATAAACTTATTATTACACCAATTCAATTTGCAATTCCACTAACAATATTTCTTAAATTTAAGTATCTTTATATCAAATTCTTTATCACCTTTATTAAAAATCTAAATACTACTTTAGCATACCAAAAAGAATATACTAACCTATACAATAACACTTTGGCTGCTTATAAACAAACTAACCAAATTACAATTACAGATACAACTACTTGCAAAACTATAAATACTATACTCAAACAAATGCTTATATCACAATACTTTTCAAATACTAACTTTACTAACTACACCTTCTTCATAATTTACAAGACTATTTACTATGCAAAAGGATTTTTACAAATCCAAAACAAGAATGAATAAACACCTACATCTATTTGATCTACAATTAATAGTGTACTTCAAGAGAAACTTATACCTTTATTATCAGACCCTTATGAAATTTCTAGACACATTCAAGAAATATTACCATTCACACTTTCAATTACACAAAGATCATATACAAGGGCCACTGTCAATGCATTAAGAAAGATCTTTAAATTTGACAAGCTTACTGATAACTATTTTGCAAAACTTCTAACATTGCCAAAAAGATATCAAGAACTCTTTCAGAATTAAAAACTTATTTTCCAATTACAAGCAAACAACCATTACAATATCTCTCATATTTTAGATACAAACTTGCTGACTATTACACCTTTACTGTAATCCCAAATTCATATTTTCAACTTTCATTACCAAAACAACCATTACCTACTATATATCAGAAACTTAATTACAAAGTCAGAGATCTTTTTTTATTCAACTCATCTATATCCAAAATACTATTAGCTGAGGCAGTTGCATAGCTAAGAAAGTATTATATATTTAAGCTATTTTTTAGTGATTACTTTATCATCAAACCATTCTTGCCTAACAACTCAGATTTTATCTGTACTAATTCACAGTACACTTATCCAATAACTGATAATGCAATAACAAAAGAATTTCTTGAGAATGTTTCTCAATAATATCATATTTGATTCCCAATATCTAATTATATAATACAAGCAAACCCTACTGACAAATCTGATTTACCAACAGACAGCCAAGAACTTGCTAAACTTAACATCACACTACCAATCACAACACCTTAACAACTTATACAAATTGCAAAAAACTCCAACAACATTTCTATTTTAAACAACTACCACTACTATAAATTAATATTACAAATCTTTTTGTTCAAACTGCTAAGCAAGAAGACAATGCTGATGATAATAAATCTACTCGACTACACAAGTACTTCTAACTATACCTATCAATATAGAAGATGTCAACTTTGCATTAACTCAGAAGAATATACAACTTATTTTTTCAATAATCTCACAATCAGAAATAACATCAACAATGCAAATTCTTTGACAATACTACACTATTCGCACAATTTCAGACTTTTTACTTAACCTACTACTATTACTTACACCAATATAAGAAATATTTAATACTTCTTCTATAATACCAAATGAGCCATTACAATAAATACAATGGCAATGAACATTTCCTAACTTTATATTAATGAATAATATTATTAAACTTAACAACAAACTTATACACCAACATTTAACTATCGCAATACACAATATTCAAGGATACAATAATATTACCAAAAGGCAATTATGGCTAGA
>CAJVQA010004306.1:0-17848 GCA_910591915.1 Cetraspora pellucida | reverse complement strand
AGTACTAGTAATAATCGATCCTAAAATGTAACCATAAATTTGTACTATATCAAAGATTAAGCTAATAAAAACCAACTAGCATTGTCACCAAAGTAAAAAAAAAAAAAAAAAAAAAAAAAAAAAAAATAAGACTTAAAATGTTTTTTTACTAACTAACTTACTTATTCTATAAACTATTAACAAAATTATGTTTTTGCAAAATTCATCCAAACCCTAATATCAATTTTACAATATATTCTTAGTATTTATAATATACTTCTGCTTTGTTATCTGATTTCTAATTCAGATAATCTAATAAAATTATGATATATCTTTAGTATACCAAGTCTAATTTAATATGTTTTTTCTTTTAATTTAAGACTTTTAGTAGTCTGATTAGTAGTATTTCTTATTTGGAAATTTTTGCTTATCTGATTCCTTTATATTAATATTTATTTTCTAGATTCAGTCTTTATAGTAATACTGTTGAAGATTTGTATTATCTTTCTACTTAGGTTTTACTAAATAAGTTTTAGTTTTTTTAGTTTTATAAATTTATATAACTATAAGAACTTATTTTAGATTTATATTATCTAATATTAGTTTGTATTTTTCTATATAACTAAGGTTATATAGATGCTTCTTGACCTTCTAGTTAAGTTAATGTGATTATAATTATAGATATTTTATTCCAACTAATTAATAAAATACTGTTGTTATAATGTAAATATATTTTTTCAAATTTTATTTCTAATAAATTTTAAACTTACAATCTGCTATTTGAAGAGGTAATAACTTAATCACTTTACTAAGTTATTATATTTTTTTATAATTTTCTTTTAAGTTGTATATTTTTTAATTTATTATTAATAAACTAGTAATATATTTTTCATCTATTAAAATATATTCAAAAATTAATATTAAGTTCTTTTATAATTTTAGTATAAAAATATTTAAAAATAATTTATTCTGTAAATTATTTATATCAAAACTACAAAAAAATATTTAATTATTTCTTAACTTTTTATTAAATAAACCTTACTTGACCCTTTAAGTAAAATTATTCAGTACACTTTTCTTCTTCTAGATAGTTGTGTTTTAAGTTCCAAAAACACCCAATTGCTAAGAAAAGTTTGAAATATTAAAATTTTGGTATTATTTATTTACATAGAATTTTATTAATTAAATCTATCTTCTTATCTATTCAAAAGTTGTTCAACTTATTAAAATAGATATTTTGATATATAATTTATTTAAAACAGATTATAACTCATAGAGATATAAGCAAAAAACAAAAACAAAAACTTGTTCTTTACAGATTTTTTTATTAATATTTTAGAAAAATTTATAAGCTTGTTCAGAAAATTTCACTTTTCTAATATATATTAGAATTTTTTAAACATCTAATCAGCTTATCTGAAGCTTATACACTTTTTTAAACTTTCTTAGCTAATCTAGAAACCTTCAAATTAAACAAATTTTTTTATAAAATATACTTAAAAACCTATTTGTAAAACAAAATATCAATCTTAATAACAACTACACCTGATACTATTGATCTTGATTATTTTTACCAAAAGTGTTCTAAAAGCTTTAGTATTAGTATTCTTGAAGATGCAACAAATATATCATATCCAATTTTCACAAATAAGTAACCAAACAACTGTTCAACTATAGAACTTAAAGAAGTGACTAAAAGTTATTATTATTTTAAAGCATCTAAACCTAGTTCTATCATTATATGCTTTTGTAACAAGTTCTATACTTACTTTATCTCAACTACTAACCAAACTTATAAATAACATAAAGTTATTATTATCAACAAAAAATCTAAAAATAAAAATTTTTAACAAATAATATTACAAATTTTACTGAATTCATTCTACAATCTTCTATAACAATACTCTTATCTATTATATACAATTATTAATGTACTAAATGCAACTTTCCTATTGTCTGTAAAGAAATAAATAACCAACATTACTTAACAGCAAACACAATCTTATAAAATAACAAACCTCATTATAAAAAATATGCAGATATTCAATAACTCCCTTAACAATCAAGTTTGTCTTCTATATTTATTCAAAAGCTTCAACAATCAATCTAATCATATAACCCATTAGCATCTAAACTTATCTTTATAACATCACTTGCAGATAATACTAGTAATCCAAATGCTATAAACTTAAACAACAATACAATTAACAATGATAACTAACAACCAACACTTTAACAAACTATTATAACAATAACAATTAGACAAATAATAACAACAACAGCAAATACAATCCAATATTAATAACAATTAACAAAAATCCAAAGCCAACCTAACATTTGACTGGCTTGTCAACTTTTTTATAACTGAAAAAATGAAAAACAAATAAATTACAATTGCAAACAGACTTTGCAAAAAAAATTTTTAATTTTCTTAAACAACACCTATATAACTTTAAATCTGAAACTAAAATTAAATCTAAAATTAGTGATTATCTAGCTCTTAAAGCTAGCTTCTACTATATAATTTGTAAAATAGCAAAAAAAAGACCCCAATTTCTTATTGAATTTATTCAAAAAAATAATTCAAATACTGACAAAGCTATAACTATTTCTTTTTATATACTTGAAGAAACAGTAAAAAACTAATTCTTATATACATCATTGTATTCTTTACAAAGCATAACTATTTAAAAATATTTGCTTTATCTGCAACTATTCCTTCTTATACAAGTCCAAACTGACTACAATTCTACAACAACCTTGCATATTTTCATTTCTATCTTACAAATAACAACCAAGCTATTAACTATATTAAATTCACTAAAGATATTCAACTTTGACCCAAAAGATTTAGAATCTTATCTGAAATAATTAATTTTGATAAAGAAAAATAATATCTTACAATTAGTTCTAATAGCAAATTTAATATATATCTTAAATTTAACATTTTCAAAACACTCTTTTTACAAAAACTTAGCATTCCATTTTTTAAAAACTTACTTGATCACTTTAAACAGTAATTTAAACAATTTTTTATTATATAATTACCAATTTACCAAACCTATAGATAAAACTAAAGTTTTTAATATACTTAAATACTAATTTCTACAAAAATTTATTTTTTATCTTAAAGAAATTATATCTACCAAACTAAGTTTTATAAAACCTAACAACCTATAGAAATGTTATAATAAAGCAATCAAACATACTAATCATTATATTTTTTTCTTATACAGATACTACTTGCATTTACTTAAATAAAGCAATATAAACAAAAAAAAGAAAAGAAGTTAAACTTAACAATTTTGAAAAACAATCTTAATACTATGAATATTCTTTTTAACTTCTTAAAAGTATTTTTCAAAAATCCTACATTGATTTCTCTAAACAAGATAATAAAATCTGACAATAACCCAAACTTAACTCCTCTTTATTTTATAAAAACAGCAAACTTGAAGCATCTTTTAACAAACAAATTCCAACTTTATTACTTAACAAACTTGTAAGTAATGCAGAAAACTGCTTACAAAGCTAATAATGTTTCAACTAACTCTAAATGTTACAATTATTATTTCTATTTATATTTAAACCTTTATCAAAATGTTGTAGCCCAAAATTACAATATATATAAATTTAACAAGTAACAAGCAATTGACTTCTTCATATCTAAACCTATTAGTACTAAATTTTTTGCAAGAATTTTAACTTTTTATTACTCCTGTGATAAAACACTTACTTATCTTTAAATTACAAACTACTTCTAAAAAACTGCCTATTTTGAGACAAACAAAATAATACAAGAAAAATTTCAAATGAAATATGAAATACCACTTTTAATTGCAAAGTCTCTTTTTATTGAAGAGACACTTTTTCAATAAACTTATTTTCTACAATTTCTATAAATGCAGTTATCACTTTATCAAAAGATACATCCTTAGTAGTTAGTAAAAAAAATGATGTAAGTAGCAAATAGTAAAGTTTATTTATATGAAAGGTCAAAATAATGACAGTTAGACCCAATGCACAAAACAGACTATGATACTTTGCACAGCTGTGCAAGCCAAGCATATAGTGATCAATTCTGTAGAAGACAATTCTAAAAGATTATTTTCAATATCTTTAGTCTCTTATAATCTTAATACATATTTTAACAAATTTCTTTTTTATTATAATATATTTTTTTTTCTTTATAATCAAACTATTCAAATACTTATACAGCATATTGATAAACACAACTACAATCAAAAAGTTACTAGTATTACATTTTTTATTAATTCTACTTATAGAAAAACTTATATATATCTTTTTAATAACTTACTTTTGCCTAATCATATTATTATTTCCTTCTACCTTCTTTTTAAATTTTACAATCTTCTTCTTAAATTATATTTTTCCAACTCTATTTTTAACCTATCAGACTTATTTCTTAATAGTACTTCATCTTTATATCTACTAACAACTAAGCCACAAACCTTTATACCAACCTAAAACTTATATGATCTATATTTAAATATTGTTATATACAATGTTTGAGGCTTTAATACAACAACTAAAAAGAAAGCTTGGCAAAATTACTGTTTCTATAACAATATCAATGTTACATGTATTACTGAAACAAAAATTGCTAACAAAACTAATTTTCAGTTTTGCACTGACAATCATTTTACCTATTTCTAAGCCAACTTTGAAAACTTAGCAAAAAGCATTGCTTATAACTAACTCAAATCTCATATATATAATTGCCAAATAGATCTTAATAGAACTATTGCTTTAGATTTTTTTTTCAAAAGTGATATTAAACTTTGCATTATAGCAGTTTATTTCTTCTTTACTGATATACAGAAATATAATAAAACACAAACCACAGTAATTATATAGATTTTTTTTTTTTAATTTTAAAGGTGATCTTGTCTGTTTGTATTTTTATTATTAATAATGTATAATTACATAGTATATCAATAAAAGTACAACTAGTCATACATATAACTTTAGTCATTATCTAATTAAAGGTTTCACTTATAGATTACTTACTAGATGCCATATCTGAGACCTGCCTGTGAGTCTTCTATTTAAACTTTCTGATTTTTTATATCTAAAATATGGTACATTACTATGATTAAGACAGAACAGATTAGGGCTATCTAATTACTATTTATATATAAGTACTACCTTATTAAATATTACTAAGTATCCTTAGTTCTTTCAAATTTACTCTTGACACAAATTTACTAAATATAGTACCAAGATTACCTCTTAGATTTTATTTAATTTTAGTAGATTCTGTATTTATTAGAACTAGTTTTGGTGTCAGAAGTGTTCAAATTTTAGTAAGTTTATTCTTTTTTTATTATTTTCTTTTATGTTCACTATATTATTCACTAATATGCCTTCTCTCTATTTCTGGTATATTCACTATTTCTCTTACATTGAGTATTAACTTTCCATATTAGAAAACTTCTTTCTGAGAACTTTCTTATATACTGATCTTCTATTTACATAAACTTAGTCATGCTAGAATTGAACTATTAACCTTGTTGTAAAAGAAAAGGTGTCTAGACCACTAGGCTATGGGATCCTATTTCTGTAATTACATGGATTCAACAAGCCTATTAACTAAATTTTTATCCAATTGTTCTTAAAGACTTTAACTTACATAATAACATTTGTAGCTTTTTATTCATATTTCAACTTATTAACTATCTATACTAATCTAACATATATGTTCTTGGAGCATATATTAACAACAAACATTACATATAGTTAAACAATACTAGTCAAATTTGTATTGACTACATTTGGACTAACTTATTCAATATACAGTTTTTTCTTTCATATAGACTTAATAACAATAATACTTCTATATTAAGTAATTATTCTATTCTTCTCACTTCTTGAACTTTTACTAATGCATATAGTAAACTACTACATTATTATACTAATATTAGTTATAGAATCTTTAAATACAAGGCTATGTTATCAGAAAGTTGAACAGAATTTTCTGATCTTTTTTTCTCTAATCTCAAAATACACAACACTTTACTTAACTATAATATAAATAAGAGTATTGAAACCACCTGGCACAAAATTGAATACTCAACTATTAATACTGCAATATATTTTATTTCTTTTAAAAAATTACACAAATATAGCTATAATTACCAATACTTTTCTCATAGCACCTTACTTCTTTATTACTTAAAGAACTTGGTTATTTAATCAAAATTTTGAAAAATCCTAACAACAATCTTAATATTAATCATATTAATTCAAGAATTCAAAATATCAACTTAAGATCTTAGTGCAATATTTATACTCTTATCTTTTATCAACATTTATAACTTAATTAATAAATTCAACATGCACAAAATATTTGAAAACAACTTTACTATACTCGTCATCTTGAAAACTCTCTTTTACTTTGACAACAAATTCAACAAACTACTAAAAAATGATGCAAAACATTTTTTACACATTTCAAACATGTTATTAATAGCATTTATAATCACTACAAAGCTCCTATTCACTTCTCTAATATCAAACTTCTTAACCAAATAGTTACAGATCCAAACCTTATTAAATATTATATACAATTTCATTTTTATAATTGGACAGCTTATTGACCAACTAATCAAACCCTTTTTGATAACTTTTGGTTTACACAATATTAACCACTATCATATATTAATACTCAATGTTCTAACTTTCTTTCTTCTTCTATTACTAAATAAGAAGTTACTTAAACTATAGTAAAGCTTTCTAATAAAAAAGTCTGTAGTTCTATAGGCATTAGTTATAAAATGCTTAAATATGCTGACATCATCTGCATTAAAGCTATAACTGCTTTGTTTAACCACAGTCTTGTTTTAGATCAAACTTCTAAACAATGAAAGCATAGCAGAATCTACCCTATTCCTAAATAAAATACATTTGATGAAAACTTTAATCCTACTTTCCTAATAAGTCTTATTAAACACACTTACAAAGTCTATACAAAAATTATTACTAATAGAATTAGTAATATATTTTTAAAATATTCTATACTTTTACCATACAACTATGTAATTTTATTTAATAACTATACTTCTATATCTATTTATATACTTAACAATATTACTAAAGATGTATTATACAACTAAAAAACCATTTGGCTTTTACTCAAAATATGAGTAAAGCTTATAATTCTGTCAATTTAAATCTTCTTCAATATTCTCTTCAGTGTTTTGCACTTTCTAGTTTTATTATTAACATTATTATTAACTTATTTACTAACTAACAAAATTAAGTTATCACAAATCTTGGCCTTACACTTTTATATTCTGTACTTAATAGTATTAACTAGAATGAAACTATTACTTCTTTTTTGTAGAAAATTTATTATAACCTATTTATTTCATACATTCATAATAACTTTAATAATTATTTCACAAAAGTTTCCTGGCCAACTAATCTTAAAGACTAATATATAACAAACTTGAATTATACTGTTCAGTTCTTGCTTATATAGATAACACTCTTTGAATTGCATTTTCATAGAAAAAGCTTTCACAAATTCTTAACATAGCAGAATCTTTTTACAACATGGCTAATATTTAAATTAATCCTACTAAATCTATACTCACAACTAATAAACCTTTAACCAACTACAATTCTATTATATACAATAATTATTTATTTAACCTTTACTCTTCAAATAAACTATTCAAGTTTCTAAGATACTGGTTTACACTTAATAACAAACAAACAAAACAGACAAAGCTTATTATGGCAGAGTTTTCATATCTCATTAAAATTGCAAACACTAAACAATTACTAATATACATACATATTATATTATTAATACAGTTATTATTTTTACAATTAAATATCATTTTCACAACATAATTCTTAACCAAAATACTTGTAACAAAATTTTTACAAACTATATTGAACTTGTTAAAAGCAAAGCCATACTTAGTCATACAACTCCTACTAGTACTTTACTTTATTCTCAATTATATAATATTTACAACATATAGGATATTCAACTACAATACTATATCATAAACTATACCAAAAGACTTAACTCTTCTAATCTTCTTGGTATTAGTACTCATATTTGACTTTAGCAACTTTAAAATAATCTTTGGTCATCTATTAGTATACTAATACACAATAATCCTACTATTGATGGATCAAACAAACATTCTATTAACTTTAAAATTATTTATCTTTTCAAATATCTTGATATAACATTTACTTCTAATCCAACTTACAACATTCTATATACTATTTAAGAGTGCTTTATCTCATTAGAATCCCTTCTCTGCTTATATCCTAAATACCTAATCTTTAAAAAAAACTCAAATATTATAGCATTTTATATTTAAACCAACTTACTATATTTGATAATTTATGTTTACTGAATTGGAAACATATCTCTTCTCATATTCATAAAATTCCAAAAGACAAACAACCTTTCTGGTTTATATATTTAGAAAACCAAGTTATAAGTCATTTCTACAACCATACACTATATTTACACTTATACCTATCTGATACTAACTATTATAGCTATATAACTAAACACTTTTTATCATAAAAAAAACTCTGGGCTTATTACAGTACTTGATAACCAAATCATTATTGATAAAACCAGAAGACAACCTTCTCAATCTGGCATTATGCTTATTACTTATTGGCAATGTTAAATTGAATTACAATTCATTCACTTATATTTATTTGCACCTATTCAATCACTGGCACATCTTAGTTGTTTTCTTAATTCATATACAATTAATAACAAATGTATAATTACTATCTCTACTAATCTTTTAACTCAATTTTTTGATCAAGTTAACACAAATAACAAAACTTTTAACTTTAATGCTAATTATTTAAACTTCTTATACTTAGTTGCAATTAGACATTTTACTCAAACTCCAAGCCTATTCAATATTATTATTTTAACAAACTCAATCCCAATTATTTTTAAATTCTGTATACTAACTCATAAACTTCAACAAATTGCTGATTACAACACTAACCAACAAGAACTTCACTTCTATACTGATGGCTTTGTTATTAATTTGAGTACCTTTCAATACTTTATAGACATTGGATAGGTCCAAGTTGACAATAATTTTATATTGTATATATTTCAGACACAAGTTAAACTTTGGCCTTATTTATTCAAATCAAAACTTACTACTATCTTATCAGCTTTTATTACTACTTCTAAAAACTGTACTGTAAATATATACACAAACTTTTAATCTGTAATTTTCAAATATTAAAATTTTTTAAATTTTTTTACTACTCTATCATATACACATATATTATACTTTTTACTTTGAAACATACTTATCAACTTTATTAAATTGTACAAAATTTAAATTATCTTATACAAAGTTACTACTTATCAAGATAATATATACAATTATTTAGCCAATCAACTCATATATAATCATTATAATCTGTTATATTTTACTTTTATACTATATTATATTTATAATTTAGCTTATACTCTTATTCTTAAGACTTTTTCTCTTGAGCTACCAACTCATTGCAATATTTATACAATTTGTTATACATATATTTATACACTATGAATTACTCAAAACCACTTTCATAAATAAGAAAAAATTCTTAACTAAATCAACTGGCAAGCCATCTGACTGTATATTAACAACAAGCAAAAAATTTCAAACTTCTTATATAGCTTTTAATCATCTATTCTTAAGTTCTTTAGAATTAAAATTTTACTAAATAAACTTTCTGCCTCATACACTTTACACAAACATTATCACTTATACTTACCTACCTATTACTAATGTTATTATACCAGTTTTCACCTTCATTGAACAACTTGCTCATCTGATCAACTATTAAATAATCTTATAAATAACTCATTACAATATACTTTTAATATTACTATTCTTAATACTACTTCAAAAATTATAACTAACTTACATTATCAAATCAAACAACTAAACTGCATATTTATTCACAGTATATCAGATCTATCTTCAATTTTCTCAACTCTATTAGGCTTAGTACTAAATGAAATTATTACTATAGTTACAGACTTATTATTTACAAAAATATCTATAACATATATTACTTAATTCTTATTTTATCTTAATCAACAAATTTATCACAAAATTTAGATTTTTTAGTGTATTTCAAAATCTACAATTTATCTTTCTACTTCTAATTTACTTTTTAATTCTATTTTACAATTAGTGCAAACTTCTTCTTTTAATACTATTAGTTCTAAGATTAACTCTTAATATATACAATAGATTAAATATTAAACTAATCTCTCATACATTATTACTAACATCCAAATCTAGGTAAGCCTTGGACACTCCAATATTTTAAAAATAGATTTAAACTTTATGTAAAAATCTTAGTTAAATATCAATAAAAATAGAGGCATAGTCTCATTATTAATATTAAAAAAAAAAAAGTAATTTTAGTATTAAAAAAGTTGTTACACTGTTTTTAGATATAAAATTTAAAATGTTTATATATTTTTGGTTCTTTATTACAATTTTTTGTTTTCTAAATATAAGTATATAAAACTAATTATTTTTAATAAATAACTATATATATATTAAAATAGATCATATTGTAATTTTGCTATTTATATTGTATATTTTTTTTGAATTTCTAAATTTATTTTTTTAAAGATTTTTAACATTACTATTATAATTTTTTTTATTTTTTTGAAAATGTCTTTCAGATAAATTTTAGTATTTGTAATATTTTTAAAATATATTATTTTGTAATTTTAAGAAAATTATTAGTATTAGTTTAATTGTAAATATTATTATAATTATTATTTATATTGATTGTTTAGATCTTAGAAAATATATAGATTTTTTAACTATTTTTATTTTTTTAATTCAAATCTTTTTAGATTATATATTTGGTCTTTTAGATTATAAATAAAATTTATATTTTATTTAAATACTATAATTATTTTTAATTAAATTAAATAATTTAAAAATCAAAAGTACTTTAATTTTTATTTTTGTAATAGTTTTTTTTTAATATTAATGCTAAGGTTATGTCTCTATCTTTATTGAATATTTATTTAAAATTTTTATATAAAGTATAAATTTACTTTTAAAAATATTATAAAAAGAGTAAAAGCTTAGACTAATTTATAATTTAAATTAACAGAAGTGGTCAAGGCTTATTTAGATTTAAGTGTTAGTAATTATAAATAAGAAATTAGTTTGGTATTTAATTTATTATATAAACTAGAAATTTTTTTTGGTTTTGTTAAGGTCATTAGTTATTAGCAGTTACTGCCTTTATTGTAATTTTATTATAATTATATAACTTGTACAAAGTAAGTATATAACTAGCTATATAAATAACTTTTAGTTATTTATTTAAGTAGTTCATTTGCAGGTTCTATACTAGCTGCTATACTTGTAATTTACTAGAAGATTATCTAATTAAATACTCTAATTCTTATACTATACCTAACAGATAACTATACAAGTTTTTGTATATCTAAGTGTTATTTAACTTAATTCTAAACTTTCTGTTTGTATGTCTGTTAAGTTATTACATATTTTAAAGTATGTTATCTAATTATAAGCCTCTAGAATTTTTTTCTACTAACTAACTATTTATATTTAGTTATTGTTAATAGGATTTACTTTTGCAAACTTCATTCAGACCTTAGTATTACTTTATAACATATTTCTAGTAGTTATAGTATATATCTGCTTTTGGTATCAGACTCTTAATTCAAATAATATAAAAAAACTATAACCTGTTTCTGATATATCAAAGTTATGATATTTAATATCTTTTTTCTCTAATTCAAGACTTTTAGCAGTCTAGTTAATAGTATTTCTTATCTAAGGTTTTTGTTTACCTGATTTCTTTATATTAGAATTTATTTTCTAGGTCTAGTTTTTATAGTGATATTATTAAAGATTTATGCTACTTTCTTACTTAGATCTTTTCTAAAGAACTTCTTGTTTTCTAATTTTAACAAATTTACACAGCTACAAGGACTTATTTAAAGTTTGTACTGCCTAATGCCAGTTTATATTTCTTTGTATAGTCTGTTACACAAATGCCTTATAACATACTAGTTATTCTAATACAACCACTATTAAGGTATCTTAACTCAATTGTTAGAAACAGTTACTATAATATAAATATTATATAGGTAATTATCTAAATTTTTGCTGTTGATAGAATTTGAACACCCAACCTATTACTTAAAAAGTTGACAACTTATCTACTTTACTATGTTGTCATACCTTTTATATACTAAAAATTAATTTAAAGTAAATAAAATTAGAAAAAAAAATTTAAATTAAGTGTAAAGTAAAATTAAAGAGTAAATTAAAAATAGAAAAATAAGTTGTTAATCTTGAAATACAGTAAAGAATTCAAAATATATAATATATTTGTTAATTAAGATAAAGTAAAAATTTAATAATAAGCTTATCAATAATAAATACAACTTTTCCTAATGATTACTTGGACACAAAATAGCTAAAAGAAAAAAGAAAATTTTTGCAAAATTAGCAATAGAAAACACCTTAAGTAGCATTAACAAAAAGAAGCAGCAATATAGAAAGCAAGAAAAAATATAGAAAAAAAGTGTGCTTCAAAACTAATAATATAGCTACAAAGAAAAGAAAGAAAACTTAAAAAAATTTTTTGCTTGAAAATAACAACAGTGAGAAATTGCTATTAGACTCTATATGAAGATCTGTTTATATTATACAGAAACATGAAATAGCAAAACAAAAACAGACATGTGTTGACTACCAAATTAGAATTAATAGACAGGTTATACAACAAATAAATAAAGTTAGTATAAGGAAAATGAAATAAATAAAAAATTTAAAAAACCAATCAAAGACACATAGATATAAGTACAATATAAAATTAAAAAAGTGTAAAGAAAGTCTATCAACAATTTTTATGAGAAAAGCATACTGGGTAATGAACAGAATACACAACAAAATATTCTTCAACCAGTCAAGTAAGATATACATAATGCCAGACAGAGAAGATAAGATCATTGCAATGCTTACAAAGCAAAATCTAGAAGAAGTTGCACTGCTAAGAATAACAAGAGAATTAATTGAAAAAGCAGAAAAAGAGTAGCCAGAAAAGAAATTAGAATTCACAGAACAAAACAGAAACATGATGATAATCAAGCTCAAAGAAAAAGACATATAAGAAAAAAAAGAAATAGCATAACAAGAAGTAATGAAGAAAAAGAAAGAACAAGAAAAAAGGCATGAAGAAAACCAAAAAATTAAAAGAAAGACAGAAAAAGAGAATATGAACAAAAGAATACTATTGGATGAGGACCTCTTTACAATAAAAGAAGCAAAAACAGAGATAAGTTTTAAAAGCACAAATTAAATAGAAGAGAAATTGTTAGTATAGACAAGAAAAACCAGAAAAGAACAAACAAAAGAAACAAAACAAGACATAGAAATGAATAATAAAGAATCAAGACAAGGTTTAACAAAAAAAGAAAAAGAAAGATAAAAAAGAAGAAAACAAGAAATTGAAAGAGAAATAGATATAGTAGGAATTCCTTTAAAAGAAAGTATATAGGCACCAAGCAAAAGAAATTGCAGCAAAGACAGCAGTCTAGTAGTTAACATACCCACATACAATGTGCCAGAGAGGATAAAAGAAGAACATATAAAGTTCATCAGCTGGTTATTAAAAGATAATGAACATATTAAGGACATAAAGAAATCTTCAAATGAGAAAATTTATAAATCAAAGTAGATTTTGATTTTAAATATAGCAGAAATGAAATAATACAAAGAATTAGTATGAAAAAAAGCAACTAGTACAGAATAATACCAGAAGAAGACAAAGAAGAAAAAAGAAAAAAGCAAAAGAAATATAAGAAAAAATACCAAAATAAAAGAACCAATATACCAAAATACAAAAAGAAAAAATATAGAAAAGAAAGAAGTAAAGAAGAATCAAAAGAAGACTGAAAAGACATTAATGATAAGAAAACAAAAAATAAAAAATTTATAACAATTTGGAACATGCTAGCAAGTATAAATAGAAAAAAACTAGAATATATTTGCAGAAGATTTAAAAAAACACAGGTAACAAAAATTAAGAGATCCAAATTTAAGTTTCTTACAATAATCCAAATAGAAGAAATAGAAAAAGAAAGCATTCTATGGTCTATACCAGTCAGTAGTAATAAATTAGTAAGAGTAACAGAAGGAAAGAAAGACTACAAGACAAGACAAAGCAAAGGCAGTATATAGCAAAATTAACAAAGCTGCCAAGTAATGCCTTAGAGATTTATTGTTATAATATCTAAGAAGCAAAGATGCAAGATTAGTTTATATCTCACCAAATAGAAATGAAAATCAAAAAAAACTGCAATAATTACATTTGCAACAAAAAGAGAAATAAAGACAGCCTAGTCAAAACTAATTATGTATAACAACTTTTGAGTATACTGAGTAAATAAAAGAACAAGAGAAATGAAAAAAAGAAAAAGCTCTAAAGAAAGAAGAGAAAGAAGCTAAGATAGAACTAGTCAAAACTTACAAAAAAAATATACAGAAATAAAAAGTGATTCTCAGATACAAAATATAGAAGAATAATTAGAAGATAAAAACATTGACACAGAAAGAAGAAAAGAAGAAAATGATAAAAAAAGAAGAGAACGAAGTTAGGATAGAATTAGTCAATACTCAAACAGAAGATATATGACAATAGAAAGTGATCCACAACTACAGAACATTGAAGAATAGTTAGGAGACAGAAATAATAGCATAGAAGAAAAAGAAGAAAACATAAAAAAAATATAAAGAAAATCAGATACATAATCTCAACCCAAGATCAGACAAGTCAAGAATATTTTAGGTCAAATTTTAGACAAACTAAACAGATTAAAAAATATACAATTAAGTACAAAAAAAGGCTTGGCCAATCACTTCTAAAGACACTCTAGTTGAATTCAAAAATACAAACAAGGAGATTGAAGATTTTCTGCAAAGTAAAAGAAGAATATTTGAAAAAAAGAAAAGAAATATCTCCTAGTCTTGAAAATAAAAAAAGCAGAAAGTGGAAAGAAAGTTTTAAGAATACAAAAATAGAACAAGAGGAACTTAAAAAGAAGTGGAAATAAGGAAGAAAAGAAATTAAAATTGCATGTCATAACATTAATAAACTCAAAACTAAAGGGTAAAAACTCAGAAATCTGCTAGGCTAAGCAGAAAAAAAAGAAATTGCAATATTAAGAATTACAGAAACAAATCTTACAAAAAGAAAAAAGAAATTTTCAACATATACTGCAAATAACAAATATATAGAATACTAGGTAAATGTAGCAAAAAATAAAAAAAAGAATCAGATATCAGAATTTTGATGAATAAGCAATAGAAAAAATATATAGATGCAATTAAAAAAATAAGTAAATATATGATAGAAATCATGCTATACTTTAAGCATTTGGAGTTAGTAATAATTTTGGTCTATATACTAACAAATAACAAAGCAATAGGAAAGAGCATCTAACAAAATTATAAAAACAGTTCTGAAAAGGAAAAAATAAATACAAATAGTTATTATAGATAATTTTAATCATACAGCAAATAATGTACTAGACAGACAACATCTACAAACAGCAAACTACAAAAGACTGCCAATATTTAATTAAATAAAAAAACAAGATTTCAGTAATATATATAGAGATATGCATCTGACAAGACAATAATATACATAGTTAAATAAAGAAGCAGCAACAAGAATCGATTATATATGAGTGTCAGATGGACTAGCAACAGAATTGCAAAAAGCAGAAATTGAAGAGACAGAAGAACTTACAGAAAGTGATCACAAAATTGTAAAAGTAAAAATATGAATCAAACATGTAATGGCAGAAAAAAGCAAGACAGAGGTTAAGAGGAAGAAATAGTCAAGAATATTATATTTGTATGATCAAATAAAAACAGAAAACTGGAAAAACTATGTACAAGAGTTAGAAAACTGATTAGAGTTAAAGAAATTCTAAAGAACATCCAAAAGAAAGAACAAGAAGAAGACAGAAGGTTAAACAAAATAAATAATATTTGGAATATAATAAAAGAAGCAATTATTACAGCAATAAGCAAACATATACCTAAAAAAAAGGTATGCAACACAATAATAAATAAAAAAAAAAGCCAAAATGAACAGCAATTAAAAAAAAATTTTGTCAAAATACAAAGAATAATCAAATATGCAAAGATAAAAAGAACCAGAAAGTGACAGAAAAAGAAGAAAGAAAAATAAATAAACAATTAAAAGAATTAGGCAAGAAGATAGGTGCAAAATTATTAAAATTACAGAGACAATGGTCAAATGCATGAATAGAAGATATGAAAGGTTGGAAAAAGCTGTTACAAGAAAGAAAAAAGAATAAATGAAAGCAAGTCCAAAAATGACAAATAGAAGAAAACATAGATAAAAGATATAAAATGATTAAGACAAAACAAAGAAAAATCATAACAAGTCTATTAAATAGGCTATACAAGAAAATAGTATTTGACATATTTATTAAGCAAGTTAAAGAAAAAACAAGTTTGTTAACAAAACCAGATAAAGTTAGAAAAGAAGTAGCAGAATATTACAAAAAGCAGTTTAGAAAAAGAAACATCAAACTGCAAGAGATGTTAGAAGAGTGAAAAGAAATATACAGATCATAAAAGGATATAAGAGAAGAATAATACATAGAAGTCAAACAAGAAATTAAAAAAAAAAGAATAAAAAAAGTACTAAAAAAGCTAAAAACAGAAATAGCTTCAAGTATATCAGGAATAAGCTATATTCTAATAAAGTGAACAGGAAGGAAAACACAAAAAGTATTCAGAAGTTTTGCAGGTTTTTGTTTAGAAGTAGGAAAGATATCAATCAAATAGAAAATAGTACAAGTCTATCTAATACTAAAGGATATCAAATAGAGATTTAGTTTAAACAATATTCAACTAATAGTGCTAATAGAAATATTTAGAAAGGTTGTAACAAAAGTGTAACAAAAAGGCTTGACAGGGTATTTATGAAAAATAAATACTCAAAGAACCAAATTATGCAGGCCTTCTAGGTAACTCAACAAAACAACTAGTATATATCCTAAACATAATAATAAAAGAAGCAAGAGAGAAGAACAAAAAAGTATAGATACTTTTGCAAGATATGAAAAAGGCATTTAACTCAGTTCTACTTGAAAGTCTTGAATTAGCATTGCGAAGGATTAAGATATCTAAAAGAATAGTAAAATATATTTTAAATCTGTTTTATAAAAAACAACTAAGAATTATTACAACATATGGCCTGGCAGAAGATAGTATAGATTAAGGTAAAGTAATATCACCATTAATATAGTAACTCTTTTATAATCTATTACTAAAAAGAGTACAAAATGATAAAAATTTAGGCTATACAGTAGAGCAACAAATAAAGAAAAATATGCAATACAACAATATTACAAGATATCATTAAGCAACAATTGCATATACAGATGATACAACATGGATTGCAAATAGTAGACAACAGTTAGTAAAGATCTTAGAAATAGTAGAAGAGTTCTTCATAATAAATGATATAAAGATAAATGGAGTAAAGTTAAAGCTGCTAATAATAAACACAAAACTAAAAAAAGAAGAAAGAGAAGTAATATTTGGAAAAAGCAAAATTATAGAAAAACCAAGAAATAAGATAGTTCAATTATTAGGAGTATGTCTAAATAATGAAATATATAAAATTTTGATAAAGAAAAAAACAAAAGAAATATAGGTTGTATCATCACTTCTGATACATCATATTTTATAAAATAAATTAAAAAGCTTATTAATAATATTAAATCTAATGATTG
>CAJVQA010004305.1:0-17848 GCA_910591915.1 Cetraspora pellucida | reverse complement strand
TATTTTTCTATTTTTAATTAAATAAAAATTTACCAAAAGTTTTATATATAATTTGAAAATCATATACTCTACCCTTAAATCTGATAAACTTTTTTTTATTTGAATTCTACAAATTTATAGAATTAAAATAAAAAATTTTTATCAAATGTGTCTAGTAGTTGTTGAAATATCTTTATTCAAAGCTTTAAAATTTTAGATATATTTAATTTTGATAGATATTTTAAATTATTTACTAACTTTGAGTAAAAATATCTTGACAACTACTTATTTAAATTTAATAAAGTTTTTTTTGCTTGAATTTTACAGATTTGTAGAATTAAAATAAAAAAATTTTACTGAATTTAATTATGAAGTTGCTAAGATATCTTTATTTAAAAATAAAAAAATTGCAATTTTATAAGGAAGTATAATTATTAAATCTGGAGATATAAGGTCCGGCGATCTAGTGTAGTGGATAGGTTGTCGGATCACCAATCCCACTGTCGACAATTTGAATAATTTCTCAAACCTTGTATCCATCCAACTTACGGTAAACTCTGTCTGTTTCTGGGGGTTGTAACCCTGTAAATCACGTTGCACCAATGTTGTTCGGACATTGGAAGTGTGACGGAATGTTGGAGTTGCATTACATGAATAAATCGAGATAAGATCTACGAGCAGAGGACCTGCATGGTAGAAATCCCGAGTTAGGTGAAGTAGTACGGATTTCGACGGTCATGCCGGTTAACGCTTGATCTGGCAAAGATTTCTGAGTACGAAGATGTAGATCGAGTAGGTGCGAGTAAGTCCGTGACATTGGGTGTTACGGCAACACCAACTTCGCTTGGCGGCTAACTAGATTGGGAGGATCTGCTTCGTAAAACATTCGGAAGAACAAAGAAGTCTAAACTGGTGGAGGGCCACGGCTGGAACCGGGTTCGTACGAACATCGAATGAGGGTATATGCAAGCTAAAATGGGGATATAGCGTAGCATAGTTGGGTATCGTGACACCCATCTATTAGGGGGCGTTGAAGTGAGACTTATCTGGGTAAGACCTGGGCCCATAATAGTAAAGTTTGCGACTAATGTCAGCTTGGGTGCCTCCCAATGTGGAGTAGCACGGGGTGGTAGCTAACTATATAAGAGTAATATTTGCGATAAGTGGGATAGGGCCAGAGAGTTTAAATAGGGAATCTTCTAAGAGATTTCAGGCATGGCAGCTAGTGTAGAACCTTCAGGCGGACTACTTAAAATAGACAACCTAAAATTGTACGTGTGGCTAGTTGTACTCTCACAATATGTATCACTTCCGAAATTTATGAAATTAATAAAGTTAAGCCAATGGCATTTGTATAAAGTAAAAAAAAAAAATCTGGAGATATAAAAATTAGGATCCTAAAACTATAATTTTTATCTTTAATCAAACTCTTATTTATTAATTATTTTTACTATTAATTATATCAGCCAAAAGATAATGTTTATTTATAAAAAGATTTTTTGATTACTAAAGCAATTCAATTTTAATACAACAATTTTGTCTTAAGTAGAATTTTAAGATAATAAAATCTTTCTGAAATATCTTAATATTTTTATATACAAACTTTAATTTAGATATAAGCAGTTTATTACTAAGATAAAATACAAAAACAAGTTGGGTATTCAACTAATTATTATTTTATTCAAATAAAATACAATAAATATTATTCTTTTCTTACTTGAGAAGATATAACTTTTGAATTATTTTTTTTTTAAGATTTAAAACTTCTTGAAAAACCACTATTAAAAAAAAAATAAAAAAGCAACCTATTATTAGGTTTTGGATCTATTTATTCATCAAATATTCTTGAAATATTTTACTATAATTTTGAAAATAAAATTTATTCAAGCAATTCTAATGCTTTTTGACATGTTCCCCAACTAAAAGAATAACCTAAAATCAATTTGAATTATTTAGAAATAAATAATTAAAAGTAAACCAAATAAATATTTTTAACAATTTTTGCTAAATACCATGTGCATCATGACCATAGTTATGCAAAATAATAATTTCTCTTCCTTTTTCATTTTTCCTTGATTCGATTTCAATTCTAATACCCCCTTTTCTTGAGGGTCTTAATCCAACATAATGACTTATTATTTTCAAATTTTGTAAGGATGCATTATTCCCACTATCATTTGGTATTAATTCAGGAACGAGTCCAACACATCGTTTAATAATTGATTTTGTAATATCTGGATCAGGTTTTTCATTACTAATGAATTAAAATTAAAATTACTATTTAATATTATATTTATATAGCTAAAATGACAACTTACATGTTATTAACTTCTATAGATGCACCCAACATAATATTGCCATTATCTCTGGGAATAACATAAGTAAATTCTTTACCTCCTTGAGCATTTATAGATAAATGATTAATTTCTCGTTTAATAAAAACTGTGATGAGTGAATAAACATACCATAACAATTATAAACTTTTTTAATATGAGGAGCACAAGCCAATATTGTTTGACCTCTCGAAGGAAATACATTTAGATCATCTACCCCACCTAATGTTTTAGCTCCAATACCAGTGCAATTCACTATGACATCTACATTATTGTTTTCCATTAATTCATTTATATGATTAATGTAAATTCGTTGAGTTTTACCACCGGCAGAAGTAAATTGATTTAATAACCAATATAAATATTTATCGACATTGATTGTAACTATCAAAACGAAATTAGGCAATAAATATTATATGTTAATAATAATAATAGTGACAATCATGATGAATACCTGTTGTATAAGAAACTCCAAACTTAACATCTTTAGGAAGATTTTGATGCGGTAAAATTTTAAACTATAAATATTAAAATGATGATAAGAATAACTATTCTTTTTATTATTTTATCTATTAATTTACATGTCTACACACATCAGGAACTACGTTTTTTATCCAACATTCACCATTTTCAAATTTAGGTTCGGATTCAAGAAAATCTAAGAGAAGAAACTTCTTTACGCCGGTATCAGGAATTTCGCTTAATGTCCAAAATATTTTGAAACCTACAGCTTGAAATTCTAAAAAAAACAAGTTATTTAAATGAATTCAAAAGTAAATAGTGATAATAATGGTTGTTACCTTGTAATCTTTTCTCAAGAATAAGACTTGGAAGCCAACCGGCACCAGCCCAAGGACTAGTATAATTAATACTTAAATCTCCAGGAAAATGTTTAGCAAGAATCTTAACTTGATAACCATTTCTTTGAAGAAGTAATGCAGAGGTAAGGCCAATAACACCAGCACCAATTACATTCACCCTGGCATTTTTTGACATTTTAATGGCTAGAGAATTTAATAAGGTCATTGGCCCTCTTCAAAGTGAATTTACTAGTAGTTTGGTTTGATGTACGTCAGTAATTGCATATAAATATATATAATATATATATTTATATATATGCAGTAACTGCATATACTGTACGTATTGATATACAGTTGCCCTTGACAGGGTGGACATGTCCGTCGATCGATAACGATAATGTACATTGTTCATCTCTATTAACGTTAAGCATCACTAACGCTAACTCTTTTTTTTTTATCCTGATCGAAATTTCATTCAGTTTCTTATGATTTCTACAATTTACATACTTTATTATGGCCACGGGTTCCTTCTCTGAGTGTATAATGGATGCAACAACTTCTACAATTAGGGTACGGAATGGGCCGGGCTAAACCCGGAAAATTGTGGGCCGGGCCGGGCCTGGGCCTAATTCGGGCTCATATTTTTGAGCTTGTTATTATTTGGGCCGGGTTCAGGCTGGGCTCGATAAATACTGGGGCAGAATTGGGCTTTGTGAGAAAGCCCAATCAGGCCCAATAATACCCGGTAAAACCTCTTGTCAAATTAAGATCATGTAGATTGACTAATCAAAATTGAGAATTTTGAATCAATAGAGCTTAGGCCAGACCAATTGGATTATGTGTTTTACATTACCCCCCTCTCCACTTTGAGAGAGAGAGGGGGGGGGCTAACGGGGTTTACATAGTAAAATTTTAAAAAAAAAAATTTTCAAAAAAATTTTTTTCCGAAATGTTCCGTAACTATAAAAAATTTTTCCGAAATAACCCATGTTCTATATATATTTACCAAAAATTTTTTTACTATGAGGGAGAGGGGGGGGGGGGGGGTAATGTAAAACACATAATCCAGTTGGTCTGGCCTTAGCTTGACTATATGCTATTAACGTTAAATTCTGATCTCTTGAATATATTGCTTAATTCCGGACCTATTCAGTTGTACTGGACAAGTGATGTAATGTTGTAGCAACATTCGGTGAAATTATTTCTATGACTATAGACAGGCCTACCAAAAAATTAATTGCAATTAATTTTTGTCATATGTCATACAATTAAAATCAATTAAAATTATCATAAAATTAATTGAAACCCAATTAATGACGAAATAATTGCTATTAATTGCAATTAAATCAATTTTCTTTCATTATATCGTTACATTATTCAAGTTTGATGCAATAACTAGATTAACGCCTATCATGAGCAGTGAGCTTTTTTCAGTTATGTGAATAATATATGTGTAAAGGGAAAAATATATGCTTTGAGCCATTATATTATGTTTAAATAATCTATATCGGTGATTAAATATTCAAAGTAATGTATTAATAACATAACTTTAAAGTTTATACTTGCGTTAGAATTTTATCGGAGGTTTGGTAAGAAATATACATGTGTGCCTAAATTATTTTTGAAAAAAAGTATTCTCGGCAAACATTTTGGCATTGCTAAATTTTTTATATGAAACCCTCAGAAATGACTATACTATATGATGTATTTTGATGAAAAGAGTTCAAAAAATTTCGGCAATAATTTCGCTATATATGAAAATTAATTTCAGTACTATATAAGACTAATTTCGGCTGCATAAATGCCGTAATTACTTTTTTATTAAGATAGGCAATTTAGGCACACATGTATAGTAAGAAAAGCTACAGTTGAGAATAATATAAGTGATTAATTTATAATATTTAGCAGTAATTATATGTGGAAAGTTTCTATTGAGGTGTAAAAGGCTTGCTTTGAAAGTCAAAGTTGCTATGTTTTATGATTTACTTCTTTTGCTGCAACTTTGTATTCTACTTATGTGCTTTGCCTGTCTGCTTCTTTTTTCTTAATGTTTTTCTGTATGTTTCCTATACTGTTTGTTGAGTTATTTATGATTTTGTATTCTGACTAAATTTGTAAAAAAGGATCAGTGGAAAGAGTGATCTGAATATGAATTTTTTTAAAAACCTTAATTGCTTATTATATGAAGAGTCATGTATGTTCAATTATATAATAATATAAAGTCTATTAGTCCATTACAATTATAAGTTTTAAAGTTGATAAAATGTAATAAATCTGAAAGCCTTAAGACCAGTTCAGAATTTTAAAAAAATATATTGTTACAGGATTGTAGCCTTCTTGGTATAATACAACTAAGTAATAAGATCACCTAGTACAGTAATTAACTATTATAAATATATACAGAGTAGAGGTATAGTAATTTATTTTATTACATAGCAGCAAGCAAATAGGTTAAGATAGTAACATTATATAAATTAACTTTTTATTAACAACACATATAGTGACAATCTTGTTTGTAGGAATTACCCTAGAGAAAGAATATCACATTTTATAATTAAAAGATCATTATATCTGGGTTGAAGTATAGAAACTTAGAATTGGCAAAGAAGAGGAAAAGATATCTTTTATATATCTTTTTATTTAGTAAAAGTAGTGGGAGTTTGAGTGACATCTCTTGATACTGTACTTGAAGTAGTGGAGATTATATAGAGACAAGTGGAGTTTGTACAGAGATAGTTGGGACAATGTTTGTGTATATTTGTCATTTATACTTGAAACACTTAAAACTTGTGTCAAGATACTTGAGTCTATGTAAGAACAGTTAAGATTATGCAAGAATACTTGGGGATTGTGTTGAAGATACTTGAGATTGTGTAGAGACATTTGAAAATTGTATTGAAGATACTTGAGATTTTTGTACTGTGGTATTTGACACAGTAAATTGTACTAAGATATATAAAACTTGGGTAGAGATACTTGAAATTTATAAGACAATAGTGACATCATAGATATTACTCAATGTTATGTATCTGTATCACACTTTTAACAGCCAATTAAGATCCTATTATCTAACTACTATATACTATAATATAACTATACTAATAACTAATAATAAATATAATATAAAATACAATAATGAATATATAATAACTACTAATAATATAATATACTATGCTATACTTATAATCTATTTTGTAACAATATATATACTAGCAAAGTAACTTTTGTTTTGCTTTGGACACAAATATATTTTAATAAAAATATTATGATCAATTATTAGTAAATAGTTTTATACTTATATATACTTGAATCTAATTTTTGTATTTAATATTAATTTTCTATAATAACATTCTGTAGTAGTAACAAATAACTGTTTAAAGTTTTTTTTTTGAATTTATTAGTCTAGCTTCAGATAATATATGTCAATTTTTAATGGTATAGACATACATGTTTAAATTATATAAATTAGTAGAGAACACCATATTTTTTTTAAATAAATTTTTTTAAAACTTTAAACAAAGATAACTTAACAAAACTTTATCAAATTTAATAAAAAAAATTTTAAAACAATTCTAAAAAACTTATAGAATTCATTTTAAAAAAATTTATTAAATTTAATGAAGTATTTGCTAAGTTATTTTTGTTTAATCAAAAAATTTTATTAAAAATAATATCGATATATTGTGTTTTTACTAACTTATCTATATAATTTTTGCTATTCGGACTAATCCAGAAAAAAGTGTATTTTTAGCTATTCGAACTGATTTAGAAAAAAGCAAGTGTTACACATATTGTATTTTAATATAATAGATAGATTAGGATTAGAAGTGTAATCTGAATCTATTTTTTATATATTAAAACAGACTACAATAGTCTAAACTAGTTAAATCTTAAGGTCATAGTAATAGCGATAAGTTATTAAAAACCTGACCAAGACTGGATCAAAATAAATCTGACTAGACTAAACCAACTGTTCTATAAAATTATATATGTCAAAATTAGTTGAAGTCAATATTATTAGACTTATTAGTTTTAAATAAGCCAAAATAGTTTACGACAACTTTTCAAAATGACAACAGATTGAAGGTTCAAAAATATTAATATAGTTTTTGAGAGTTGAAGTAAAAATAAAAAGACTTGGCAAATTTTTAATTTGTCACAGAATTTAGAACAGATATACATCTGCTAATTAATAAAAAAGTTAGAAGTTGGTAAAAAACATTATTATTGTCATAAATTGGTAATTGCTGAATCAAAAAATTTTAATAGGAATTTTGTGATTATTAAAATTTAGTGATATGTTAATAAAATAATATTTATGATTGACTAAAAAATCATGCAAAATAAGCTATATAAAAAAATTTTTTTGGTTTTCATAATATAGCAAAAAATTTATGACTCAGCAATCTGAGTAATTTTTATATATATATAAATTTTTATATTAATATAGGTCATACAAAATAATTGTAAATCATATAACCAGTAGGAGGAACTATCCCAAATATGGAAATATTTATTGATTGTATAACAATAGGATAATCAATTTTTTTTATACATTTTATAATACTTTTTTAAAATGCTTAGATAGATTAACTTTTTATAAAACATAAGTAAATAAAACAGATGAAATTAATGCATTACCTCATCTTATAATATATTTACAATTCTTGAATGTGTGTCAGGTTTATGGCACAGCAGCAATCCTTTAATGTTCATTTATGATAGGATTAGAATTAGGGTTAAAATCAAAGAAGAGTAGTTTATTTAGTAAAATTTTCTAATTAAACTTTTATTAGAGCATTAAAGATGATTTTTTATGCTGATTTTTTTGAGAAATAAGTGATTCTTAACAAAACAGATGTTTGTTTTGAATTTTCTTGATTGTGTTATACCTGATCTTGAAACCTGGTTCATAGTTTAGAAAACCTGCACTACAAACCTGGCACACATTCAAGAATTGCAATATATTCATTTAATCCTCATTAATCCTACAGCCTTTTTCTTGCAATCTGATTGGCTGATTGGCTAAAATTTGCTACACATTTGGTTGACAGCTTTGTATAACTATATCAGAATTGTTTCACCAGCTCACATGATCAAAAAGAGGTAGCTTTGTATCTATTCTACAAATTTACAATAGGAAAACTAATCAAAAGTTGAAAATATTAAATGAATAATGTAACTGTATATATTAATAATATATAAATAATGTAAACATTAGATAACAAAAAGACAAACATAGTAGATCATTGAAAAAACAAAAAGTAAACAAAACTGGTACTAAAATATTGAACGTATTAATTAAATAGAACAAAAGATACTTATAAAAGAGAGCAAATAAACTTTCAGCATATCTAAGACTTATTTAACATAGCCAAAAGACAAAGAACCTTAACTACTAAACTACAAGACTCCAAAACTTCCCTTAACACCGACTCGGTGCTGCTACCTTTGCAAATGGATCCCTATAGGGCCCTAGTTTAACTGAATAACCAAGCTATACCAGTGACATCTCAAGCCCTCCTAATTGAAAGATCTAAAGAAAATGCAGAACTAGAAATAAACTTCACTCCTTTAAAAAAAAATAAAACTAACAACTCTAACTCTTTTGTTTCTTTTATACCCTATTTTCGTCAAAAAAATTTAACAAAAAGTGGACAATCCAGTTTACTCCTTACAAAATCTTAAATGACATCATACACTACAGCCACCAAAACAAATATACCCAAAACAGCAAATATTCCCATGTCCCAAAACCTCATTATCACATTACCCAATCCATCATATTTGGCATCTGTACCCAATAGCTTTATTCCAAAAAACAATCCATAGAACTCTGAACCAATTACACTTACAGAAAACTTACCAACTCAATTAACCTCTATGCTAACTATGCAGACCAACAACATGGACACCATCTCTAATACTTCTAAAGATTATCAACAAGTCACCAAGCAATCATATAGCAAAGCATTAACATTCAACTTATCAAAACCAAAAAACAACACAACCTTCGACTGGTATAATTCTGTAACTAAAGCCCTCACTGCAAGACGAGTACTTAACTTTGATCTTCAAACTTGGAACAATGATAAAATAATAAAAGCCCTTAATGACAGACAACAACTTTTGGAATTCTTTACCCATAAAATTCAAACTATATCTCCAAATCATAATATTCCATATGCTATTAACCAAAAATTTAATTACCTAGATCAGCATTCTTTTGTTCCTTTAGAAGAACAAAAGCTACAGCTCCACAACATCAAAAAGAATTCAACTTACTATACCAAATTGCTTTCGAAAAATACAAAAAATTACACAGTGCTATTTTGATCAACAAAGTTAATAGAGACCAAATTCACAAAAAACTTAAAATCAAACTTGCTTTAGATTATATTAGAAACTTAGATTTTCTTACAACAAGCTTTCATGAATATACAAGACACATATTCTACTGCCTCAACCTTGCACAAATCTCTTGTGTACTCACTTTCGAAGAAACACAAAAACTTCTAAACAAAGCATACTCTCAACTTCTCATTTCACTACCAACTTTTCCAGATCTAATTGACTAAAACATAAAAGAAATACTTTCTTTTCTGCTTCCAATTAAGGATTGAAAATTTATACAAGCAACAGTGCTAGCACTTTATAAAATCTACACTTTCAATCAACTTAACAACAGCTACTTTGCTAATCCTATCATCCCTCTTCCTAATAATCCAATTGATCTAAATGCAGAAACATGTGCAATGTTTCTAATAACAAACTGATCTGAATTACCCTATCTAGCAAAGTACAGACAAAAATTGTGCAAATATTATGACTTTGACCATATACCATCTAATTATTTTAACCTACCACCTACTCAGGAACCCTTACCATCAACACTGCAAAATCTTAATTCAGCTGTAAGATACCTCTTTCCTTGCAACCCCAAAGATTTAACTGATTTCAAATGCTACGTAAACATTCTCTAAGAGCATTACAGCTTTTACAAAATTCCAAATGACTACTTTATTCAAAAAAAACCACTTCCAAAAGAACCAAATCAAATCAAGACTTCCATTATCTACAGTTTTTCTATAACTAATTATCATCTAGCAAAGAAATTCTTAGCAAAAATACAAGATACATACAAATTCAACATCTCACTACTACTAGAGTATATGACTGTTAACTCTATAAACAAACCTTAATTACCTACAGATCCTATTTTGATTACTGAGCTTAATCTAACATTCCCTATTACAAGCCCTAAAATCTTAGTAGAAACTGCTAGACGACTCTGTACACACTACTTTTTCTACTAACTGCCTGCAGAATAGATCTCAATCAATAATACTACAAGAAAAAAAAATACTAAACCAAACCTTCCTTCAAGTCTTGATGAAATCCAAACAACTTTAAGAGAATTAGATCAATCTCAAACTATTCAACTACCAATTACAACACATGAACAGATAGAAAACATTATCTCACAACTTCATAATCACTTCTTTTTCCAAGATTTATCTTCACAACTCTTTGAACTTTTCAACCTACCAGACCCTTACTGAGATATTTTTGACAACTACTCCCCTTAACAATGAGCTTTACACAATTAAAACCAAATTTACAATCCTCCCAAATAGACAACAACAACTCAACTAAATTATCAAATACTTATATAAACAATTTTACTATAAACATTAAGGACCATCTTAATATTGCTACTCATAATACTTAAGGACTCAATGATCCACTAAAGTTACAAATATGGCTTGAATTCTGTGCTAAAAATAATTATCACATTGTTTCTATTACAGAAACAAAACTAAAAAACTTTTCATTTGCAGAACTCTCCAATCTACTCTACAAAATTTACACATCAAACTTCATACCCAAGAACAGCTCTCAATGTGAAGCCAGCATAGAGACTGCAATTATGCTTCATAACTTACTTCAACATTTTATATTCAACATACAAACCGTCCCAGGCACTGCAATCTGCATTGATTTTCACCTTCTTGCCAACAATAAACTTCATATAATTTCATTATACTTACCTTCAAATCATTCAGAACAGCTCAAATCTACTCAAAACACAATCATAAATTAGTTAACCCAAGCAAGAAGCAATAACTGGCATACTATTATAATAGAAAATTTTAATGACAACTCAAACAGACACAAGTGATTAGCAAATCTATTCTCATCACTCCAATCTTTATTATCTACAAGTTTACTAGAATTCTACGCTATAACAGAATCAATATAGCAAAGAGGCTCAAACCAAAATCAGATCGATGATATATAAGTTAATTCTGAAATCCTCTTAGACTTTACCCCACTCTTAATTACTGACTCAGTTGATATTACCAATAGTGACCATACAATAATTACTACTACTTGGAAGACAAACTTTCAACTAAAAATATCTAGATCCAAAAAAAAGAAAAAAAAATATACCTCTATCACCAAATGTCAACAGACACATGGCAAGACTTTACTAACAAATTAGAAACTGAAATTAAGTTAATAAACCTGATTCACAATATTACAACACTACAACAACTAAACAACCTATGGAACAAATAGTCAAATTCAATCAAAAAAGTTGCAAATCAAACAATACCAAAAACATATACAGTGTCTAAAAAACACTACACCTTTTCTCTAAAAGCAACAAAACTACACTTAGCACTTAAACTAACAAACAAATGCCTTTCTATTTTGAGAAATATCAAACCTCTAACTTCAATTCAGTATACAATACAAAATCTAAACATTTTATTCCAACAAATATCATCATACTTAGAACAACCTATTACTTTATGCCAAATCTAAGACCTCACCTTAAACTTCAATAATTTTCAACAAACTATAAAGCAGCTTCAAAAAACCTTATGGAAAGCTCGCAGTCTAGAAATCCAAAATGCACAAAAAGAAAAAATAAATTTCTACATACAATGAAGATATAATGATATAGAATCAAACACATCATGCATAATAAACAGTATACTTAAATGCAACCAAGACCAAGTTTCTTTTGACAAAATCATAACATCAGATAAAATAATTAATAATCCAGAAGAAATAAAACAAGCAACAAAAGAACACTTTAACAACTGGACTAAACACAACCCAACAAACTCTAATTTTGAACATGAATGGACACAGTTTCTTCAACCTTTACTAAATATTAACTCCGATATATATAATAACTTGTTACAACCAATATCAATTTCTGAATTAACAGAAACTATAACATCTTCACCTCTACACAAAGCCATCGGCCCTTTAGGAATATTTAATGAAATGATTCAACATCTTCCAACATTAGCAAAACAGATTCCTCTCTATATCTTTAATGCATGTCTGATAATCAAAAAAAACACCAAGTAGCTAGGAACATGCAAACATTTGGGCTATTTTAAAAAAACAACATTATAATAATGACCTTTTATACATTCAACCGATTATATTAATTGAACATACCCAAAAAATTTTTACCAAAATAATTATCCATCACCTAAATAAAATTCTTACCCAACACTCAATTCTAAATCCAAATAACAACATAGCACTTCCATTCATCTCTACTCTTCAACCTATTCAAACTATCTCACATATAATAGAGCATGCTAATATAACAAAAAACAATTACTAGATCTTAGCATAAGACATGTCCAAAGCCTATGATACAGTACACATCCCTCTACTAATCAAGACACTTCAACGAATCCATATTTCTTCTCCAATTATAAATTTACTAAATCATCTTTTTAACAACAGACAAAATTCTGTTATTACAATCATTGGACTAATACAACCTTATACTGTACAAGATGGAATTGATCAAGAAGAGACTTTTTTTCCAATCCTATAAAGGATCTACTATGATCTGTTCATTAACCGAATCGATACAACATATCAAGGTTATTAACTTAAAACTCATATATATTCTTCTACTATATTAATATATACTTCTGTAATAGCATATATGAATAATACAATATAGATAGCCAAAGATAAACAAGAGTTACAAAATATACTAAAAACAGTCAATTCCTTCCTTTCCTATGCCAATATTAAAGTCAACCCTCACAAATCAACACTAGTAACTAATGACTCAGATCCCAATGCTAATATAACATTTTAGGAAAAGAACATAACAAATATTCAACAAAAAGCAATATTTAAACATCTAGGAGCATGGCTTACTTGAGACTCATCTCTTCAATCTACAAAAAAATTTCTTATCAAAGACATTACCTCCAATTTAAACAAAATCAAATTTGCTAAAATAACCAACAAACAGGCTATTTACATTATCAATAACATAATTCTTACATGCACAGCATATCAGATGCAAAGTACTTATCTATCAAAATGCTCTTGCAACTCTATTACAAACCTATATACAAATATCATCAAACAAAAAGCTAGACTAGCATGGTCCACTTCTAACTCCACCCTATACTACCCTAATATATATACTCTGAATACACTTTATAATGTTTAACAACAGCAACAAATTCGTACATTAGATAAAAGCATTAACTCATCTGATTTTGATACTTACAGTTTAAAAATCTGATTACAACAAATCCAAAATGTAGCCAATTCAAACAAATCAATCTTACTTAAACAATCTACATTAACTACAAATGAAGTTAAAACAAACACAGCCCAAATGATACTTACACTTCATCTACTAAATATCCAGCTAGAATGCACAACCAACCTATAACCTATTCCTAAACAAACAAAGAGCACATCTATTAACCAAATTCTACAATCAATGAAACAACTATATGCAATCAAAGAAAAATTAAATAATCACAACATAACTTGTATTGAGCAATTTCTTGACTATACAAACTATAACATTCTAGATTGGATATCTTTTCATTATAACATACAAAAAATACTAAGAGGCAAAACCCTAAAATGGTTCAAAGCAATCACAGACTATATAACTTCACTAACAAATCCATCTACAATACTAAACTACCCCAACCCATACACCTTCATAAAAATCAACACTATGACTCCATAATGGGTAATTACAAAATCACAACAATTTGAAAAATTAACAAGTACTATCAATAATCAAGCCAAAATCAAACACTACAATACTTATCTATTAAATGATTACCAACTAATATCATGTCTTAAATGTCAAATCAAAAACTCAAAATTTAAAACAACCTATTGCTACTTTACTAATCCTATACATCAAACCTTCAAAATTCAAATTAATTGCCACAAATGAATTTATGCAAACCTTAATTGTTTATACTTCCATCAAACAACTATACAATTTAAACAAAGCCACAAAAAATTACTCCCAACTCCAAAATATCAAACTGATTATCAACTTCTACAGACCTTCGCAAATAATCAAGAAGAAATATGGAAATTATATATAACAAGTTCATTCCCAAAAGAACTAAACCTCAAACTCACAACTTCTTTCAAGAAAACAAACAGATACAATACTCCTTATGCTCAACTATCATTTTAGCATAATGACCATATATGGCATTGTACCAACCAAACCTTTTCTTCTTCTGATTATGCAATGTTTACAATGCTTGCAATAATCTTTATAGTAACAACAGAAGAACCAAAAATTCAAATATTAACTGATAAAAGCAACATTTCTAACAAAATTTCAACAATGTTCATGATGTTAACAAAACAGAAACATAAACTAAGGAAAACCCCTTTTAACAACATCATTATTCTTTTTAATACTATAATCAATGCAAAAAAACTTAAAAATTAAAATCAACCTAACAGAAGAAAAAATTAGCATAAACAATGCCTCTTGCCAATTCTATATAGACCTGCTACTCAATACAGTACTAAACACTACCTTTACTCCTTTCATAATGAATACACCAACTATGTATGCTATTCACCAAATACCTAAAACATTACAAAAAGCAGAAGCAATCATTACATGAAATAATCAAAAGTGCATTAAACATATTTCATACAATCTTCCAAACATTAACTGGAAACTTATATTTGAATATCTTAATTTCAAAAACAAACCTCTTAGCCGAAATACTGATCCTACAAAATCAACTTTAAAAACATTCAAAATTAAAATATTAATCTCAGAACTATCAATACACCTTAACCTTCATAAAAGAAACCCAGAAACTCATACCAACCTATACTGTGCAAAGTGTCCAAACATACTAGAAGACATAGTCCATATGCTTATCTGCTCATACAATCAAATAGAATTGAAAAAAATAATAAAAGAAGCAATAACAAAAGTCTGTAAAGATAACGAAATCAAAACAACAATATCAACAAACCTAGCTCAAGAAATACAAAACATCCACATAGACCAACAAATCCCAATTGGAATTATAACAAATAACTTACTCAAAATAGGTTTACTAAAAAAGAAATTACTACCAAACATTTATCACCAAATTACAAAAAAGATACACAAATATATATAAGAACTGAGTAGAATATATGTTCAACAACAGATTTCATCTGCACCAACTATTACTACTACTAACCCAGATTATACATTACTAACATCAATAGATAGGCAATATATCTTATAGCTTAATAGATTTACACACTTAAACCAAACATCTCCTATTATTTAATCCATAGACTAGAGGTCTCTTAACCATTCTAGCTAAGAATAAGTTGAAGGTAAAGTAGCCCTAACCCCTACTCCCTTAGTTTAATGTATCAATTTGTACTAGTTGTACTTAATTATATATTACTGAAATAAAGGACTAGAGAAAAGACCTCTCTTAAAAAAAAAAAAAAAAAAAAAAAAGTGTTATCAACTTAATCTTTAGTATTAACAGATTAAAAAAAATTTCAAATCAGTTTTCTCATTACCAACCTAAGAATTAGAATCAGTTTAGTCAACTAAACAATTCCAATCCTTGTACCAATTACAAATATCTTGTGATAAATCTTTGTATACTGTTTTACTTGACATGCACTCTGCATTATCTGATTTAAATTCAAATCTGCTATTCAAAGATCCTATATTTTATAAAAGTGCTCCAAGATAAAACTGATGCTATTGCAATTACATGTGAAGAATGTGATCAATTCCAAAAAACAATACTCCAAACTGCTCTAAAATTGATAATTATGTAGTTTTACTATTTTTTTGTTCACATTCTTTGCTTATATTTCTTTGCCCACAGTCGGCTTGCTTTAGCAAGAGAGAAATTATCTGTTTATTAGTTCTGTGACAATTCCTGTTTCTGGCCAATCTTAGTCAATTACTTACTTATATGTTATGGTTTGTGTTAGCTAATATTTTAATTGCTTTAAAAAAGAATTACCTTTAATTTAATAAATAATTTGCCAATTTAATCCAATAAGAATATGATATATAAAACATTATTGTAAAAACACAATATATGAATCTGTTATTAATTGTGATTGTAATGAATATTAAAATATGCATACAACATAAATTTATAAATAGTCTGCTGCATATAAATGCCATCAGAGAAAAAATAACATTGAAAATTTAAGTTTATAACTCATTTCACTTGATAAACCTGCTCATAATACATAAATTTAATTATATTTATATATTGTTTATTATATTTTCAGGAACTAAACCTGATAAATTATAACTTAATTTGTTTTTTCTTGTCAAAATTCATGAGTGTGTGAAAGTGAAGACTCACACAGTCAGGCTTCTCTAAATGCAACCCCTAAATGCAAGTCTTATAAAAAACTACCCTAAATGCATATCTTCACTTGAACTAAGCTCATATAAAACTAATGGTTTTTACCTTCTTAAATGCATGTTTGACTAAATTTTTATATATAGTCTTATCATAATGCATTTAAAAAGGTCTGACTACATAGTTTTTCACCCTGGTAACTCATATTCACAATTTGTTAACACAATTGCATTTGATAATATGCATATAGTCTAATTTGCCAATTATAATGATATACATATAGTACTTAGTATACACTTCACTTAACTTTGGTTACTATTGTATGGTCTAGATAAATAAGTATAGAAAGTGGAGTCTTGACTTAAATTACATGCAATAAAACAGGTTAAAATCAGGTTTATAATAAAGTAAATCAACTGCTTATATAAAGGTAATATTCGTTCATATAATTATACTCATGAAGGGACCTTGATAAAGACTACCAAAATGAGTAATAGTAATCATCTGTTATTAGAAATGGAACAGTACTAAACTCTAAATAAATGGAATTGAATAATAGGTTTTGATTAATATATTGTTTCAATTTCTAGTTTAACAGAGTACTGGAATTAAAGATGCACAAAATGCACAATTATATGCATTAATTCATATGAACATATATTTAGTAGGTAGAAACAAGCTTTCTACAGGTTTTTTAAATCTCTGCATAATTAGTTTCATTCTGAAGCCTACTTATTCACTTCTCTTGAATCCTTGTTTGTATTTTGGAATTATTAATCAGCTATCAATTTTTTTAAGCATTATTATGACTTCATATTAGTTATATAGTTTCAGCTTATATACTAGCTAACTTTCAAAGAATGTTTTTCTATTCAAGTTTTTTTTATAAAAAATTAGATATGATGATATGTTTAACAATAATATAAAGCTTTTTTTTTTTTTTTTAATGTTAAGGTGAGTACATGCGACCCAGAATTTTACTGATAGTATAAGTTGGCCAGCGCCTGTACATGTACAGACACAGAGGCAATTACAGAAAGAGTGTACAACT
>CAJVQA010004304.1:0-17848 GCA_910591915.1 Cetraspora pellucida | reverse complement strand
TTAATAGCATCTTCACTAATAAAGTAGTGAAGTGAAAAACATATTGGTAGAATGTTAACTGTTTTGGAGAATTTAGCGAAGTGTTAAGTCTTATATAAACTTTATATAGAATCTGTTAAATTATAGTCATCATACTATAGTTGAACAGCTTCTGTTATTGCTATAATTAAAAAAAAAAACTACAGATTAACAGTATATAAAGAACAAAAAAACTTGTAAAAAAAGATTTAAAAAGTGATCATCACAATAGTCTGAAAAGAACTAAAAGAAGAGGAAAAAAGTTAAATTTCTTTATATATATTATATATTACACTCTTTGGAAAAACAAAATAAGCAAAAATAAAGAAGATACTAATTAAAGACCTAATTCCAAAAGAAATATAAAACCAGTTACAACAACTTCTAAACATAAAATTAAGACAACAGTTTGCAAATACAATAACAAGTACAGCTTGAAATACATTTTATGAACAAGTATAAAAAGTTTAATACAAGAAGATTAGTAAATAAGAGAGAAAAGCAGAAAAAACAGATAGGTTAAAAAGGTAAAGAGGAAAAAAGAAGTTGGAACCAAGTAAAAGAAAAAAGGCAAATCAGCAAAGAATAGAAGAAAAAAAAAAAAAAATAAGAGAAAAAGAAAAACAAATTAAAACAAAAACACAAAAGACAATTTTGGAACTTGTAATAGAAAAGAGAAGTCTCTTTTATTATAGACTTTAAGTATTAGACAAATAGCTTACTTCTGTTTGAAGTAATGCAGCAAGTTGTATTTAGGTACCAGTAAAATAGCTGGGTGATGCTAGACTTAGTTGTTAAAAATATTTATATAATTGTAATTGTAATTTCAAAATTTTAATAAAGTACTAGTATGAATGCTTAAAGGAAAAAAAAAAATAGAAACAATTAAGAAAATATAATTATATATGTAAAAATTTTTTAAAAATTATAAATTTATAAGTTCTAATTATGATTTTTTTGCAACTATTAATTCAAATTTCATTTTTATATTTAATTTTCAAAAAAAACAACTTTTTTTACTGATTTCTAGTTTCAAAGCAGAGCAAAAAACAAAACAAAAAATATGATCAAAACAAAATAGCAAACAGTCTTTGGACCCTTAGAAAAAAGGTTTTATGTTTAAGAATATATAAACTATAATAGTAGTGTATCAGTAGAAAATATATTGCTAACAAACTAAACTTGCTTTAAAAATTTTTTTTCTTTTTTTTAGTATAAAACTTAAAAGTTTTGGGAATTATGATTGACTCTGAAAAATAGAAAAAAACATGTGACAGACCAAACAACAAAAACAATAAGTTATACTCTTAATTAGGAAATAGATAGATAGATTAATACTAGATAGTAACATAACACAAAGTGCATGTAAATGGCTTAAACAGAAAATATTACAATATAGAAGTCTAATGAATAAATCAAATAGATCAGGTCATTGACACAGACATTATATACTACATTAAAGAGGCAGGTGACAAAAATCGAAAGTATTTAAATTCTGAATTGTTGGATCAAATTTTAACAATACTTGCAAAAGAACCAAGCAATATAAAATATATAGCAAAGGATCTAGCAATAAACAATCCAAACTACATAACACTAAGTAATATACTACTCTATAGACAAATTCTTAAGGCCTTAAGTTTAGCAGAAATAAGCTGGCTTGAAGAAGATATAAACCAGAACCCAAAATTAGCCAAATATATTACAAACATAAGTAAAGAAGAAATACTTAAAAAAGAGAAGAAAATAGAAGAAATAGAAAAGCTAAACAGCATAAAAAAAACACAAACTTTAATAACAAAAAAAAGATGTCAAAATGCAGCAAAAGAAGAAACATCTTAAGAAAACCAATTTAAATGATAAATGAAATTGTTAAGCAAATAGAAAAGCTAAACATCAATTCATTACAAGAGATGCAATAAAAAATTTTTTTACTAAACTCTAACCAAACATTTATAAACAAATTAAATAAAATAGAAGAAGCAAGAGGAAAAAAGATAAAGAAGGACACAGAAGCATCAAGAGATAACATTATCCAAGACATTAGGAAAAATATAAAAGACATTAACAAGAAAATAATAGAATTAAAAGAAGAAAACATAATCTATGTAGATCCAATTCTTACTGACACAATTGAGCACAGCCAATAGTTGCCAGAAAATAGAGTATGTAGCAAGGACAAGTCCTTCAAGACAAATATGCTAGCATAAATTTTGTCAAGTGAATCAAGTAATTAAAGGATAAAATATGTGCAATGGATTTTAAGTAAAAACAATTACATCAAAGCAATTAAAGAAAATTTTAATAATAGAAACAACTGGGTAGAAGTAGACTTTGATTGTGAATACAGTTAAGATGCAGCAATAAACAGAATTCAAAAAAAGAAAATAAATAACACAAACTTATCTCAGAAAAAAAAAGAACAAAGAACCAAAATTCAAACAACAAGTCAAAGATATTAATAAAAAAAAAGAAAGAAAAATACAAAAACTAACCTAAAAGTGAAAAATATAAAAAGAAGAAAGAATTGTTTATGATATAAAGTGAAACAAATTCATATAACCATTTTACAATATGGAACTTATCTGTAAATATCAACACAGAAGAAATCAAGCATATGTGCAAAAGTTTCAAGAAGGTACAAATAATATGTATAAAAAATCTAAACACAAGGTATTAGCAATAGTTCAAACAGATGAACTTGCTGATAAGAGCATTCCAAAGACCTTGCAATCAGTATCCACAAATTGGCAAGAGTAACCAAAGGTAATGAAGATTACACCCAATATGATCTTCAAAACTTGTTTACAACAAAACTAACAGGGCTTCTAGGCAATGCTTCAGAAGTTTTGTTACTATGCTGCTTAAAAAACAAGAAAGCAAAATCAGTTTACATAACACCTAATAGAAATAGAAACCAAAAAAGAGCAGCAACAATCACCTTTGCATTAGAAAAAGAAATAGAAACAGTACAATCCAAACTAATAAGATTCAACAATTACCTTCTATATTGAAAAACTTTTCAAAAAAAATGAAATAGAAAGAAAGAAGATGGCAACAGTCAAAGACATCCAAATACAGAAGATATATACATCAATTTAAATGAAGAAGAGCAGAAGGTTGACAAAAAAAAATGATCAAAAGGTAAAATAATAAAAGCAAAGGTGGCAGTCAAATAAAACAAACAAGAAAAGATGATCTCAAACCATAAATGCAAGACTTGCTTCAAAGAATTTTAGAAAGACTAGACAGACTTAAAATTTAGCAAGATAAATTAATAGGAAAAATGCAGCTGCTAACAGAAAAAAACCAACTAATCACTTCTAAGAGCATCCTAATTGAACCAATAAAAGCAGATAAAGAGCTTGAAAGTTTTTTACAAAGAGAAAGAGAAATATTTAAAGAAAGCATAACAACTCTTTATCAAAAAAAAAAAAACTAGAAAAGAAAAAGAAAAAGCAAAGAACATAGAAGTAAAACAAGACTAACTAAAAGAAAAATGTAAACAAAAAAAAAAGAGATTAAAATAGCATGTTATAATGCTAATAAATTAAAAACCAAAGATTGAAAGCCTAAAAATCTGCACAGCTAAGCAGAAGAAAAGAAAGTTGCAATACTAGAAGTCATAAAAACAAACATTACTGAAAGAAAAGAAAAGTTCCTAACACATATATCAAACAAAAACTATATAGAGTACTGAACAAATACAGTAAAAGATAAGAAAAAAGAATCTGGTGTAGGAATTTTAATAGAAGAACAATGGGAAAAGCATGTGGATACAGTCAAGAGGATAAGTGAATATATGATAAAGATCATGTTATATTTTAAGCAATTGGAGTTAGTAGTGATAGGAGTCTATATACCACTAAATAACAAGACAATAGGGAAAAACATCCAATAAAATATTGTAGAAATAGTTACTAAACAGAAAAGACAAACACAAGTTGTAATTATGAGTGACTTTAATCATATAGCAGACAATATATTAGATAGACAATACTCACAATTAGCAAATTTAAAAAGACTACTGATCTTTAATTGGATGAAAAAACAAGACTTTACAAATACATATAGAGATATGCATCCAATAAGCCAAAATTATACATGGTTAAACAAAGAAGCTGCAATATAAATTAACTATATTTGGGTGTCAGAAGAACTGGCCTTGGGTTTGCAAAGGGCAAACATTGCAGAAACAGAAGAAATCACAGAAAGCGATCATAAAATAATAACTATAGAAATATAGATTAAACATATGATGAGGAATAGCAGTAAAGCAGAGGTTAAAAGAAACGGACAAGAACAGTATATTTATATAATTAGGCAAAACCAAAGAATTGGAAAAATTATGCACAAGAGCTGCAAAAGTGAATAGAATTAAAAGAAAGTTTAAAAAACATTCAAACAGAAGTGTAAGATATAAAGGAACATATAGACAAAATAAATAATATATGGAATACAATAGAAGAAGCAATTATTATTGCAACAAACAAGCACATATCCAAAAAAAGAATATATAACACAACAGCAAATAGAAGAATTAGTCAGAAAGCATAACAACAAAAAAAGATATCATAAAGTTACAAAGATTAATTAAATATACAAAGACAAAAAAGGACCAAGAAGTAACAAAAGAAGAAAAAAAAAATACAAATGAATAATTAAAAGCATTAGGCAACAAAGTAGATGTAAAATTGCCAAAATTACAAAGGCATTGGTTATATGCCTAGTTAGAGAACATAAAAGGATGGCAAAAGCTCTTACAAAAAAGGAAGAAAAAAGACTGAAAACAAGTACAAAGAAGGCAAATAGAAGAAAATATAAACAAAAGATGTGAAATAATCAAAATAGGCCCAGGAAAGATGCTTGCCAGTCTTCTAACAAATCATATAAAAAGAAAATGCTTAATAGGCTTATTAAACAAGAGAAATAAAAGATATATCTAATAACAAAGCCAGAAAAGGTTAAGACAAATGTAGCAAAACATTATAAAATGCAGTTTAGAAAAAAAAACACTAAATTAGAAACAATGACAAAAAAGTAGAAAGTGATATATAAACTAAGAAAAAGCATTAGAACAAAATGGTATACAGAAGTTAAAAAAAAAATTAAGAAAAAAGAATGAGAAGAAATACTAAAAAAGTTAAAGACAGGAACAGCTTCAGGTATCTTGGGTATAAGCTATATACTGATCAAAAGAGCAGGAATGAAAACACAAGAAGTTTTCAGAAGTTTTACAAACTTATGTTTAGAAATAGAAGAAATTTCATTAAAGTGAAAGATAACACAAGTTTACCCAATAATGAAAGATGTAGAATGGGAATATAGTTCAAACAACATCTGTCTAATAGCACTAATTGAAATATTTAGAAAAGTTGTAACAAAGATGGTAACAAAAAGGCTTGCCAAAGTATTTATGAAAAGAGAAATACTTAGAGAACCAAGCTTCACAAACCTCTCAGAAAACTCAACAGAGCAACTAGTACAGATTTTAAATATGATAATAGAAAAAGCAAAGAAAAAAATAAGAAAATATATATACTGTTACAGAATATAAAAAAGGCATTTGACTCAGTTCCTCTTAAAAGTCTTGAACTAGCATTGCAAAGAGTCAAAATATCCAAGAGAATAATTAGATATATATTGAATCTTTTTTATAAGAGACAATTAAGAATAATTACAGCCTATGGCCTAACAGAAGAACTAGTACAGAAGATGGAATAGACCAAGGTAAAGTAATTACACCATTAATATAGTGTCTCTTTTATGACCTATTATTAAAGAGAATTCAAAAAGATGAAAGTCTAGAGTATACAGTTGAGCAACAGCTACAAAAAGATATGCAATGCAACAATATTACAAGATATTGTCAAGCAGCAATTGCATATGCAAATAATACAACATAGGTTGCAAGCAGTAAAAAGCAATTGTTAGAGATTTTAGAGACAGCTAAAGAGTTCTTTGAAATGAACAATATAGAGATAAATGAATCAAAGTCAAAACTAATAATAATAAACATAAAAGTTCAAAAAGAAGAAAGAATAATAATATATTGAAAAAGCAAGATAATAGAAGAACTAAGCTATAAAATAGTTTGTTAATTAAGATTATGGTTAAATAACAGAATGTGAAAGATACAAATAAAAAAGAAGGCAAAAGAAATATAAGCCAAATGATAAGAAATTTAAAATATAAAAAATAACAATGAGTCAGATTGCATATATAAACAATATGGTAATAATACCCAAACTAAACTATATGATATAGCTAACAAAGATGTTAGACAGAAGTCTAAACAAAATACATCAACCAATAATAAGTCTAGCAAACAAAAAAGCAGCCTAAAATAAACAGTAAAAAACTGTGTAATAGAGCACAAGGATCTTGGCAGCTGTAAAACATTGTGACAAGAATTAACTATAAAGCAAATAAGTGGTCTCTTAGCAAAACTAAACAGAAAAGACAGCCTTAGGCAGCTAATGAGGCTAAGAATAACACAAGATTATTAAAGAGCAGGTTTAGCAAAAGACATGTAGAAGACAAAGAAATAACCAGAATTTGAAACATATTTGAAGAATAATTTGGCATGTTTTACAATACTCAAAGCAAGAAAACTTAAAATAAATATTAGAACAAAAAGTGAACTATGGCAATGTTTAGGTATGGTGCTAAAATACTAGAACTAGTAGATGTACAATTGTGGAAAAAAGAAGCAGTTTGAGTAAATGAAGCAGGTTTAATATATTTAAACCAACTACTCAATACAAGAAAAAAGAAATTAATTACATAGCAGCAACTAAAAAACTATTAAGATCAATTAAGTAAAGGAAAAAAGCAGAATAGTTCAAAGCAATTAAATCAAAAGTGCTCAGCAGCCCAGAAAGTTAAGTAGTACAAAGATACTTTAAAATATATGAACAGAATACTTAGGCAATGCAAGTCCAATAGGAATATATATCAGAAGATAGAAGAAGAAAAGAATAGATAGTATATGCATATGAGATCACAGACAGCTTAGAAAGATGGTTAAAAAAAAAGAAAAAAGTATTAATTAAACTTTGACAAATGAAGGGCAAGAAGAACAAAATTGTAACTGAGATCAACATATGCAAAGGGTGTATAAGAGAGGAAAAACAGATAGAAAACAGTTGCTAGCAATAAATAAGAATAAATAAAAACATTAATGTAATTCCAAATAGATTAATAAGAAAAGGTAGCAACCAAATTAAGATAGCAATAAACCAAATAATAGACAAAATGAAGATAGACAAATCAGAAACAAGTAAATGCAAGCTGAAAGGTCTTATAATGATAGAAGAACTAGAGATAAAGATTGTTAAATGACAGAAACTGAAAAAAGATATCATTTAAGAAATAACAGAAGTTCTGAAAAGAAATATTATAAGAGACAAGAACAAATATACAATATATACCGATAGTGCAACTAATGTTAAAGATAGTAAGGAGCTAACATCTAAGAATAATATAGGTATAAAATGGGTCCAAACAAATAAATGCAAAAATGACCAGAAGAAAAAATAACACTTGGACTAGATGGATAGCAGACATCGATAGTAGCAGCGTTGGTAGCAATTTGGACAGCAATTTTAACAATACCTAGAGAGAAGCAAATAGAGATATATACTGACAGTAATGCTGCAATAAGAAACATTAGTAGAGGTTTAAAATAAGCTAATAGAAACAAGATCATTAAGAAGAAGAATGCAATATAGATAATGAAGATTAAAGACCTTATTAAGACAAAAAATATTCAAATAGATTTAGTCAAAATAAAAAGTTATAGTAAAAATAAATAGAATGATAAAGCTGATAATTTAGCAAGAAGGGAACAATAAGTAAGAAAACAATACAGACTGAAAAAGTCAGTTGTAAAAAGATAGAATACTGCCTAGAGTGGAAAAACAGATGAACTAACATACTAGCAAGACCACTTTGCAAGTTAGTAATAAATACAAAACTAGGAGCAAAAAGGAAAGAAATAAGAGCAGTTAAAGGTTTAGAGCCAGAAATAGAAATTACAATTTATGATTGAACTTGTTTTTAGAAAAGACTAAAGATGACAAAGGGAATATATTGCACAATGCAAAGAAGCAGCTCCAAAAGAAGTATATTTATTAAGTGCATAATAGATAACTTCTAACTTTGGAAGAACTCAACAGAAGAAGGCCAGATATATGAAGGTGAGTCAATAGAAAAGAGACAAATCATTTTTAGTAAAATTTTTTTAATTTTTAAATTTAAATAACTTAACAACTATTTAATCAAATCTGCTAAAAAATTTTTTTATTTTAATCTTGAAATTATATAAAATTAAAATAAAAAAAAATTATCAAATTTAATAAAATAGTTGTTAAGATATTTAAAGTTTAAGTTAAGAAAACTTTTACTTAGAAAAAATTTGTTCTTTTTCTATTGACTCACCCCCATATATACAATAGTAGAATGCCAAGTATGCCAAAATAAAATAAAAGAGATGCAAGTATGTTTGGCAATATGCAAGAAGCAAAGAAGTCTCTGGAAATGAATTCAAAAAGTAATAATTATGACAGCATGAAAGAAACTGAAAGAAGAAAAACAAATTCAGATCTCTCTATATATGTTATATATGGTATTCTTTGGAAAAACAGAAACAGAGAAAATAAAAATAAAAGAAACACTAATAAGAGACCTAATCTCAAAAAAACACAAAACAAACTAACACAGCTCCTAAACACGAAATTAAGACAGCAGTTTGTAAACACAATAATAATAACAGCTGAGAAATATTTTATGAACAAGTATAGAGAATACATTGTAAAAAAATTAATAAATAAGAAAAAAAGTTGGAATAATAGGTAAAATAAAAAGAAAAAAAGATGTAAAGCTAAAGGAACTAAGAAAAAAAAACCAAATCAGAAAAAAAAAAAAAAAAAAAAATTAAAAGAAAAAAGAAAGCAAGTTAAAAAAGAAGTAATAAAGAAATTGTTGGAACTTGTTATAGAAGAGAAAAGACTCTTTCATTATGGACTTTAAGTAGTCATATAAGTAGCTTACTTTTGCTTAAAATAATATGACAGGTTGTACCTAGGTACTATTAAGGTAACTAAATAATGTTAGACTTAGATATTAGATATATTTATGTAGTTATAAATGTAATTCCAAAATCTTAATAAAATACTAGCATGATTACTTATAATAAAAAAAAAATCAAATTAATTCAAATTAAAGAAAATTTTTAATATATATAAGAATAATATTAGACTACAAAACCTATGGGTTGATAGTACAGTAGTTAGTGCTTCTAAGTCTCAATTGTAAAGTTGTAAGTTCAAGTTCAGAGAGTGACTAAAACTTTGCCAGACCCATGATTGAAAAAGATCTGCAGAGAATTTCTATTTAAAAAAACAAAAACAAGATTCATTCAAAAAGAATGCAATAACTGGCATAGTCACAGGGTTGAGAACAACCAGATAAGATTTAATCTATTAACAAATAATGTTAATATTGAGAAAGTCTGATTTAAGATCATCTAAAATTGAAAATATCAAAATTTACAGACAATCTGGCTGGTGGGTCATGCAAAGTTAGAGAACTCAAACTGAAGAAGATAGTAGGTCCTATACTGCAGAACCAAAAATCCAAAATGTTATATAACAGACTTAATAGAGTATGAGTTATTTTACAATACAGTAACATACAAAGGTTACATGCCATCCAATGATCTTTACAGAATAATAACTCTGGTTTTTAAGAAATATGACAGGTTCTAAAGGTGTCTAAGAACTTTCTGAATAGCAAAAAGAAGTAAAAATAAAAAAAAATATTAGACTACAATATATTAAAATTTTAATTAAATTAGATTAATAGTTTTGAAAAAATTAGCCAAAAATTATATATAAAAATTATATATAAATTTTTTTTATTATATAATATTAAATAAGAAAAATAGTAATATATGAATATATTAATTAGATATAAATGTATAAATAAAATATTTTTAAACTATACTATTGTTGCTATATACATAATGACATCTAGTATAATATGTATTAACCTTTAATTTTCTGTTTTAGTTAAATCAATTATTATAATTATTAACTATAAGTGATAATAAAAAAAACTTTTAAAATTATTTTAATTAATAAAAGCAAGTATATATAGTAAAATTTTAGAAAAGAGTTTTAAAAATAAATTAGTCTAAATTAGTATTAAATGTGAATATATTATTATTAGAGTTAGAAAGTTGTATAATAGATAATTAAATATTCTTTTTCCTTTTAGTAAGAGTAGTAATTCCTTATACTAATTCCTATTCATATTATTTAGTATTTTGAGTTTGCTAGATAATAGAGTTGAACTAGTTGAATAAAGTGTTGAATAAGAAAATAAGAAAATTGTTAATTAGTTTTTTTAAAATTAGTTAAAGTTGTTTGTATTGATTAAGTGTTATTGTGTTTTAAATAAGTAGAAGTATTGTATTATATATAGTAAAATTTAGAAAAAGATTTTATGAATTGAGGATTTGAATTATTATGTATAATAAATTTTAGAGAAATTAATAGTTTAAAATATTAATAGTTTTATTAATAAAAATGTTTTGTAGATTATAAGAGTGAAGTGAGCATTAGAATAGATATTTAATATTTTTATATTAGTTATAATAAGAACAGTTTGGGATTAAGTAGAGTAGAGAATAACAAATATTTAAATTTAATATTGTTGGTAAGTTATTAAAGAGAATTTTATTTTTAATAAATAAAATTTCAATTTAAAATTTTGAAATTTAATAATTTTAGTAAATAGTAAGATGTTTATAGTAGAAAGATTTCATAATATTTAAGTTAAAAAAGTTTGTTAAATATTTAAATGAAAAAGAGGTTTTTATAGAATTTATGAAGTTTGTATATAATTAATATTTCTTTTCAAATAAAGAAAATAGATAAATAAAAATAATCAAGATTATATTTTAGTTTAGTTTTTTTATACTTTATTTGACTAAGGTGTTAACAATATTATATAGAGTATTATTTGAATATAATTTAACTTTGTGTATAATGTAATCAATATTTTTAAGTTTGGTTAAATAATTTAAATATGAATAATATTCTAATTATTTTGTTTAGTTTGAGAATTGTGTTTATAAGATATTAAATTTGTAAGTATTTATATAGTAGATAAGCTGTTTAGATAAATGTGAATTGAATAGTTAAAAGGTAAGATAAGAAACAAAAAAATAAGTATTACTAGTTCTGCTTATGTCAAGTTTGATGAAAAGATTATAGAGACATTAAATTTAATTTGTGTGTCATTTTTCAAAATCCAGGCAATGCTCATGAAGGTAAATATATAGTTTTTTTAAAAATTGTTTATTATATTTAAACAAACCTAATTTTCTTATAACTTTATATAAAAAAGAATAATGCTTGCGCTTGCTCTAATCCTAAACATAAAAAAGATTACTTATAAAAAATTAGATATTTTCTTTTATTTGACATAAGAATGTGATAAGTAATCAGTGTAATGAATAAGCATTAACTAAATAATTATATCAACTAATGCTTATTAATTACATCTATTAATTTATTATGTCTTTGTGCCAAATAAATAATGAACTTATAAAAATTAATTGCAAAACCTATGTTAACCATATATTGGAAAAGTTAAAATTTGTTTTAGAGAAAACTTGACTTCTAGAAATGGGTTATACAAAGCCTAAAACTAATTACTAAGATATACAACAGACCAAAACTTTAAAGAAGCAAATTTTTAATTGATGTATGAAAAGACTTGGTTTGAGGCTTAAGGTTGGATATTATTGTGATTTATTTTTGAGCATTCTAGATTACTAGCTTGGCTCTAAATTCTATTTTTATTGCTATAGTCTTTCACCATAGTATTAATACAATTTTAGTTCTCTAGTGTGGATCACGGGATTTAATCACGGGGACACGATTTTGACAATTTAGGGTAGTCAATATATTAACGATGATCACTTTAAGAATTTATATATATAAGGGATCAGCTTATTAATGAAATCTCTTGCTCTAATTTTTAGACTACAGTATCGAGTCTACGAAAGTCACGGGAACAAGAAATATCGATAACGAGGCACGAATTTTTAACGGGTCAAGGGAAGCTACTTAGAGAACCACACTTTTACTAATATCGTCTGAAGATTTAAAGCTCAACTGAGTTTATTTTTATTTAAGTTAAAATCGTTAGTTTTTATACATTATTTTTACATATACATAGAAAGAATATATATAATATAAATATACTTTCACTTTTATTTTACATTTACCTTTCGAATGGATAGATTCTTTTTACCATATTAAACTGATTTGGTCGATCCATTCGTCTTGAGAAATAACTAACAAAATAGAAATGAAAAAAAATAATAAAAATGGAAAAAATGAAAGAAAAAAGGGTTGTGCTACGTCGGATGCGTAGCACCACCAGGGTGGGTGATTTCGACTTTCACAACATACTATCAAAATTTTCGTGCGTCAGTACATATTTGTACAATTGTACAGTAACTACTTTACTAACTACCTAAATTTAACACAATTGAATTTAAACTTAGTTTTATTCACGAGGTTTAAAAACCTTTATTTCTTTGTTAAAAACAAACACACCAAAATATAATGGACATTTCACAATGTTTATGCAGGTGCATCAAAAGTACCTATTTATGGTTGAAATGCATCAAAAACGTAATTTTTGCGGGTCTGTTGATACACTCCAGACAATGAAATATAGCATATACATGTGTGCGTACATATGTACGTAATACATAAAAAACTCTCAGGTTAAAGCCACTGCAGCTTCAATTTTTTCCGTCAAATTTTGCAGTTTGCAAAAATGAATTCTCATAGTACTCAAATCCTCACTAATAAAGTCGAACTTGACAATAAGGTAGAACCTCATATTTCAGTTGAAGATAGGATTTCTAGAATTTTTAAGAATCCAAAAATATACGCACTTTCTTTTAATTATGATGATGCAGCAAACTCTAAAAGGACAGTTCTTGAGAGTACTAACTGTACTAATGGCTTTGCAGCTGCTATTTTCCATGCCTATAACTATCACAAACATTTACGTTTAAGACCTGATGATGTTTGGCTTACTATTGCTCAAGGCGTTAGTCATCATATTAATAATAATTCTGAAAAATTCCGTGACAAATTTGTTAAACATGAAGGAAAAAAAGAAATTGACGTTTTTGTTGGCGATATCTTATCTGGTATTACTCTTGAAGGTGATTGGCAGGAAGCTGTAAATAGACTTGTCAGGAAAACTGATGAGAATGTAGAAAAAATTGAACTTAAAGAATTATTAGAATGTGATTTTTCAACAACAACTCCAAGCAGCTTAACAGCAAGTCGTATCGTATTATTAGATACAGTTAAAGCATACTTTGATTATAAGTTCTCAACTCTTTGTGGAATTCCAAAAGTTACACTTGAGGGAACTATCGAAGATTGGAATAAGCTTCAAGAAAAAGTTATTCAATTAAGAAAATTAAATTTAGAGCTCGATTTTTGGTTAGATCGCCTTGAACCTGTGATTCGGAAATTAGTAGCAACTTACCGTGGCGATGTTGACGAGGATTTTTGGGGTAGAATAATAAACATAAATAGAGTATTCGGTTCAGGAGGAGGTACTTTTATCTCAGGATGGATGTTAGCTTTCTTTCCTTATAATCGTTCAGGAACGCCTTTTCCATACGATGATGTAGAAATTCCTGACCTTCCAGATGGCATGGTTGATGTTCCTTTTACTATTGATACTGGTTATTCTTTAAAATTTATAGCTGGTTTTGTCGGTGCTAATCAAGAGATTCTTGAAAATTCTAATGAATCGGTTGTTTCTCCTGTGATTGGATGGTTTATTACTGATAACGTAGATGATCCTTCCAAGAAAAGTGACTTTTTGTGAAATTAAAATACTGATATTATTCATGTGAATATTTTAAATTTTAACATCATATTACAGTATATTCGTATAAATATATCATGGTCTAATTCTCTATACGAGCATGCATTTGACACATTTAAGATACAATAAATCTTTATTATACAGAAATGTGGCTTTATAGCTGATAATTATCCAGAGCGTTTTTTTAATTTACATTTTTTTAATGAAATTACGTTTAAAAAGCAATTAATCAACTGATATTGATACTCTGTTTATCGCGGTTTGCAATGTTTGGCAAAATTTTACAGATCATAGTCCATATTATAATCAATCATAATACGTAATCCCGGTTGTTGTCCTATTTTTCGAAGCCGTATTTATTAACCAAGAATCCAATCGAGATTGGCTATCAATTTCGGACACCCTATTAAGAACGCACCTATTTTTAAATTCTTAATCGATTTTTATTATTTGAGGTGAGTACGTTCTTGATAGATGTGTTCGAAATTGAAAGCCAAACCCTATAGAGTATTTTCATAATTTTTGCTTGCTATTTAGGTATGAGCAAATCATTAGATATTTTTGCGTGTATTTAATATTAACTTTTAGACTGAACAAAGTTTGCGAATTTATCATCTGTAAAAATTTTATTGAATATTTAATGCGCAACTCCTATTTCTCCAAATATATTACAGAATGATGAATATATAACTTTTATTTCTATAACAAATGGGTGCTGCCAAGTGAAAACCTGACGTTCTAAAAATATATTTCTATGGACAACGGAATGCGGGGTATTAACTAATCTGACTAAATAATGAATTATACTTTGATCACATTGTAGTATCATTTAAAGTCCGTATTCCGTTGCCCAATTTTAGAATGTCGGGTTTTCACTTGGAGCACCCAAATAATAAAATTTTTACAAAATAATAAATGTGCAAATTTTGTCTAATCTAAGAGTCAAAAAAATTAAATCGGAAATTAGTAATCGAAAAATTTTTCAAATTTCACTGTACGTTTGATCTTGCAAACTGCAAGAATTGATTGCAAAAAGGTAAAAATTTCATATCATAGTTTTTGATAGAACTGTATTTCAATCCTATTAGCCTGTAATATATGTAAAATTTTGGTTAATAATATTTGAAATTTATCAAATCCTTCATTTTGAGTAGAGAATATAAACCTGATTTTATTAATCGCCCTGTGATTTTGATTTTTTTCATAATTCTGTTAGTTCATAGTATAGTGCTATTGTTTTACTTGATCATATATTGAAAGAAGCAGAAATAGTTACTTCTCAGGATGATAAATAGTATCGTGTACTATCTCTCAGGCCCAGGTGATGCTCCGGGGGCTAGGTCTCAAGTTTTTTATAGTCTTTTAATTTTTAAACCTGAGCATTGCTCTAAAAGCTAGGTCAAAATTTATAATTTTTAGTCTTTTAATTAGTAATTTTTTAACTTTTACACAGGTTAATGAACAAATATAAGATTGCTATAAGGTACTCTGATATTTGCTAATAGTAACCTGATAATAAATAAAAATTTATTCCTTGAAAACCTGATATGTTTTAAATTTTTGATGCAAAAAGTTAGCTATTGGGTTGGTTTCAGGAAAAATTCGCATTTTATAATAACATGCACATGACAAATAATTATTGGTTACACATACTGTAAGTGAAATAGATATCCGATATACTTATTAATAATAAATATTTAAGTTGATAGATGCAAATTGGGATTTTTTAGAAAGATTTCATAAATCCATTGTTTAATAATAACCCGATGTGCCTAGATTTTTAGTATAAAAAAAACTGTCAGATTTATATTGGCTAGCCAATACATATAAAATACTTGCTAAATAAAGTCTATAATTTATACTCAATATTTAACTTATTTTATGCTAAATATTAATAATTGATTTTTTATTTATTTATTATATTAATGTTTTATGCATTTACAATCAATTTTAAAATAAAAACAAAATCTGCATATTATCAATTTCAAAACCTGAATGCTAAAAACACCAGAACCAAACAACAGCTACTTCAAACTCTAGAACTTTAATCTTAAAACTCAATTCACTTATTCAATTAATTCTATAATTCCTTCTTCTAATTCAAGATAATTATGTCAGTGCTGATGTGATGTTCTTGTAAAGCGCATTTGTTAGTGCTTTTCCTTCTTCTGGCCCAAGATAATTATGCTAATGTAGTATCTTTGCAAAACGCACCTGTTAGCATCTTTCCTCCTTATAAATAAAGATAATTATATTGGTGTCAGTATAGTGTTCTTTTAAAGTCTGTTTGTTAATGCTTTTTATCTTAATTTAAAATAATTATATTAATGCTGATGTGGTATTTTTGTAAAGTACATTTGTTAGTATTTTTTCTTTTGCCAAGATGATCATGTTGATGTCAATGTAATGTTTTTGTAAAATGCATATGTTAATATTTTTTTCTTCTTCTAATCTAAGATAATTATGTTGGTACTAATGTGAGATTTTTGTAATATGCATATTAGTATAGTATTTTTGTAAATTTTATTTATTAGCATTGTTTTTTAATTATAGTAATGCTAGTGTAGTGTTTTGTAAAATATAGATATTGACATTTTTTTTCTTTTTATTTAAGATAATTATGTTAGTATTAATATAATATTTTGTAAAATGTATTTGTTAATAGTTTTCTTCTTTTAATCTAAAATAATAATTTTGGTACTGTTATAATGTTTTAGTAAAGTAGATTTGGTGGTATTTTTCTCTTTTTGATTTAAAACATTAGTATCAGTATAGTGTTTTTGCAAAATGTATCTGTTAATTCTTTTTCTTTTTTTGATTCAAAATGTTAGTACTAGTATAATGTTTTGTAAAATGTATTTGTTAATGTTTTTTTTCTTCTAATTAAAAATCTTAGTATCAGTACAGTGTTTTAGTAAAATGCATTTGTTAGTTTAGTATTTTTTCTTTTTTTAATTCTAAGTAATTATATTGGTACTAATATAATATTTTTGTAAAATGTATTAGTTAGTATTTTTCTTATTTTTAATTTAAAATAATTATATTAATAAGATATGAAATTTTATTAAATCATATATTACTGCTTTTTCTTCTTTTAATAATGTTAATATTAGTATAATATTTTTATAAAGTAATATATTAATACTTTTTTTTGATTAAAGATAATTAAATTATATTAGTGTTAGTATAATATTTGAAAAATGTTTATAATAATACTTTTTATTATAGTATTTTAGTAATATATTTGTTAGTGTTCTTTTTTCTAATTTATGATAATTTTAGTATAATGTTTTTGTAAAGTGCATTTATTAATGGGTATCCGTAGCCCAAATGTACTAAATTTAGTACATAAAAAAAAATCGCTTTAAGTTATCTATAAAATATATTTTATTTAAAATTTGTAAAAATATTTTTTAAACCTAATTTAATATTTTTATAAACTTTTTATCAATAATTATAAATAAAAAATTTTTACAAATTAATTACAAACTATTGCTTTTTTATTAAAATTTTGCTGTACTAAATTTAGTACAATATAAAAAAATTTTATTTTTATAAACTATATAATAAAGTTATATAAAAAAAAAATTACAATTTATTTAAAACCTATTTATTACTTTGAAATATTTAAATTGCCAAAAAATGACTATTAGAACAGCTAATACATATTGCCTTTGATCTATTACAAATACAATAGTATCTTGTTCTCTTGCTACAATATATACAATGTAATTGTGGATAAATTGTACCCTTTTCTTTTTTTTTTTTATTGGAAAAGTCAATAATTTGTGTAATGTCTCTGTTTCTCTTTTTCGTTTTTGAGATCTTGTATTTGGTATTAAAATTTTAGTTTTTGAAAAAATTTTACTAAGCATTTCATCTGCTAACAATC
>CAJVQA010004303.1:0-17848 GCA_910591915.1 Cetraspora pellucida | reverse complement strand
TTTGTATAGTAGCCTCTTCTACTTTCTCCAATAAGTTTTCTGTTTTTGTTGGTGTGAAATTCGGTACAAGTGATCGTCGGGGAGAGTTAATTTCAAATAATATAAAAAAAATAAAATGATTAATAGTAATAATAATTATTAGTATTTAATTTATTCTAAGAAAAATACATTTAAAAGATAAAATATATAATTTTTTTTTTTTTTTTAAAATATTAAGGTGAATACTTGTGACTCAGGCTTTTATTGATAGTATATTTGGCTAATGATTGCTTTACAACCATAGAGAGCAATCATGAAGAGAGTATACAACTAGTCATTCATATAACTTTAGTTATTGTCTAATTTAAGTAGTTTGCCTGAAGGTTCTACACTAGCTGCCATACCTGGAACCCACTTGTAGATTCTCTATTTAACTACTCTGTTTCTATATCCATCCATCTACTTTTGTTTACCAATGATCATAGCCGATGTCGATGAAAATATACTATGGTCATTAAGTCTTTAAAGCAGTTCTTTGAAACTTTTAACCTTGTACTAAACCTTTTAAAATCTTCTGTATCCTATTCTTACAACTGATCTGGTATCACTATAGCTGAGACCAATACTGGCAGTCAGAACATACTATTAAATCACTATGCCCTTGTAGAGTTCACCCAACCCTAGCACTAACTTCACAACATATTCTTATTACTTTGGTATTCAATTCAAGTTCCACCAAACTGTCATTCCAGATAACTTGAAAAGGTAGGTCAAAACTATACACCTCTGGTTTACATGTTTGTCAGCATGTATCCTTTTCCTCTAGAACTCGGAAATTCTGACAGTCTGGTTGGTTTATCTGGTCCCTCCTCAAAAACCAGCATATTTGTTCAGTTTTACAAGTTCTAGCTCCATTTCATAAGTCTAGTCTTTATAGTAGCACTGTCAAAAGCTCAGGTTATTTCTCTACTCAAATCTTCCAAGTGAACTTCCATCTTCCTTTTATTGGTTCTTATGATTTGCATGACTACAAGAACTTATTGTAGGTTTGCACCACTTGGTACTAGTTTGCATTTCTTTGTGTAATTACAGACTTTGTCCCAAAGAACAATGTCATATGACTGTTATACAAATGCCATGTGACCTGCCAGTTATGCTAGTGTAATATAGATTACAAATGTCTTATCCTAACCAATTGCGAGAGACAATTAACCATAATACAGGAAGAATTTTTAAATTTTCTGTTGACACTGGGATTTGAACTCTGGATCTGCCACTTGGGAGTTGACAACCTGACCACTTTACTAGGTTGCCACATCCCTTTATATAATTTTTGTTTTTTTATTATTTTCTTGATTTAATATATGAACTTGATACTATTAATTATTAATTAGAATTAAATAATTTAGTATTGTTTTTAATAAAATAAATTAAATAATACCAAAATAATATAATAATTATTAATAATTAGTAAAATAATTAATTTTTATAAATATTTTTTTTTTATCAAATTTGTCTTTTTTTCTATACCAAACCTATATTATCATAATAAATTGTAAATTTTTTAAAAACTTCAATATATACAAAATTATTATTTCTAATTGAATGTATATTTTGAATATTGATCTCTTTAACTATATGTTAAATTTTATCAAATAAGTTTTACATAATTAGTGTAAAAACCATGTAATACAAACCTTTGAGCAATAATTAATATTAGTTTCTAGATTTTAGAGCCTCAAAATAATAAGAAATACATCTGAAATAACACATATGACAACTGATAAGCTGAGAAATATAATGAAAATAATAATCTTTGCACTAGATAATCTATATAATAATTATAAAGAAGAACCAAGAGTCAGTAATAAGTGGTTATGTCAAATTTACTATAAATTTTCTTGAATATACATTGCCTCTCAAAAAGATTCATTTATTAATGATTCATACATCCTCTACTCCATTTTTTTAAATGCCAGATTAGTGGAAATAGCTTGGCTAAAGATCTTATTGCGATGTCCGTTAATCTGACATTTTAAAAAATGGGGTAGAAGGTGTGGTGCTTATTACAGTAGAATACGGTACCCAGATACTCGCATCCGACTTTACGATGTTAATTGAAATTATTAAACTATTTCGATTATAAAATGTGATAGCATTTTTAATTAACTAATATAAATTATAACAAACTAGCCCATATGTAATATTTTTTTAGTCCAACCAGTTTTGGCTCAAACGATAACGGTATGAGTCCGAATTAAGTCCATATAGCTCCATTCTAACTACTTAACGTCTAAATTTTACGAATCCGTAAAATTAAATAAATAGAAGTTTTCCGAATTTAACATGGTAATTATCAAAGATAACTTTGCTTCAATTTAATTTACAAGATATGAAAATCAAATGTGAAGAGAATTGATAGAAAAACAATATTCTTTTAAGTAAATTTTTAAACACTATAAACAAGTTGTATTATTGTTAATGTATCGTTATCGTTATATAATAAAGCCATAAAAAGTATCGGGTGTAATGAGTACGTACGACAAATGTATACATAATTCATATTTAATTTCTGATTACCCAATCAGGCTTATCTTACATCAAAGAAAATTTTTATTAGGACACAAAAGTTATTTTCATAACCGAAATTCGGGTTACGGGCTGTTTTTTAAGAAACGTCAATCTATATCGATCAATGGAAATCTGTAGACTCTGCATTCCAAGTAGATTCTTGTTCATATGATGAATAATTGTATTACCTTAACATGTGTGACAGATAATGTTGATCAAGTTTTTAAATACTATTTACCCCTTTATAAAAGACACACGTGATTTTTTACTAATAATTTTCTTTTTTTTTACTAATTAAATAAGAGGGTGAAATATGGCGTGTTATAAAACTCGGTATTACTACGTATATTATTGTACTTAATGTTATACGTGACGAAATCCAATGCAAATATTCACATGATAATTAAAAATTTGATCTTGTGCTTCGATCAAAAAAAAAGCCATCGGCATGAATTACCAGTTATGATTAGAGAATTCATCTTTTTAAAGCGTAGAATTATTTCAATTGTAGAGTAAATAAATGCTCGTGTAACCAATTATTTATTTAACGTTTGGATTAGAAGTTTTCCTATTTTATTTCTCGGTCTTTTTGTTTTGCAGTGACTCAAATGTAAATAATGTAAATTCAAGAAATGTTAATTTGGAGAATTATTTGGACGAGAATTAAATTACTTTTTCTATGCAGGTCTTTTTACGATAATCTTAATGTCACCTCACCAAACCTCAATTTTGTGGAAAAAGCTTGGGCTGCTTGGTTCAATTCTTTCGAAAATGAAGCTATCGCCACCGCTATGATAGCTTTCATAATGCATGAAGTTGTTTACTTTGGACGTTGTGTACCCTTCTGGATTGCAGACTTTATACCCTTTTTACGAAAATATAAGCTTCAAGCTGTAAGCGAGCATATATCTGTATTGATTATTATCATTCAAAAAGTTAATTCATGATTGGATCATTAATATGTCACATCATTTATTTCTATGGATAGAATAAATCTAATACATTAGAAGAACATTGGCAATGTCTTAAATCTGTTCTTTTTGCTCACTTTTGTATCGAACTTCCATTAATATTCGGTTTTCATCCCGTGGCCACGATGTTTGGAATGGAAATAACCACAGTTCCATTCCCTCATTGGCAGACATTGGCATTTCAAGTGGCCGTATTTTTCGTTTTTGAGGACACATTCCATTATTGGTTTCATCGTTTATTACATTACGGCCCTTTTTATAAGTATATTCATAAACAACATCATGAATATTCTGCTCCTTTCGGATTGGTAGGCTTTCAACAAGATTACATAGATTGACAATGTGCAGAAATTTAACAAGGATTTGTATTAAATTTTAGACGGCCGAATATGCACATCCACTCGAAGTAGTTATTTTGGGTACTGGAACTATTGGAGGACCGCTTTTGTGGGTCGCAATTACTCATGATCTTCACCTTATTACCGTTTTCATTTGGATTAGTTTACGTCTGTTTCAAACTATTGATGCACATTCTGGCTATGGTATTGGATGCTGATTCTATCGAATATAAGCACTTTTTTTTTACGTTCGTAAAATTTTAATCTTGATTTTTTTTTTTCCTTTTCACTCTATTATAAAGATTTTCCATGGTCTCTTCGTCATTTCATTCCGTTCTGGGCAGGCGCTGAGCATCACGATTATCATCATATGGCATTTGTTAATTGTTTTTCTACTTCGTTTAGATGGTGGGATCATTTAATGGGCACTGATTTAAAGTACAGAGCTTATAGACAAAAGAAAGAGGCCGAACTCAAAGCTAAGGGAAAAGCGAAAGTAAAAGCAAATTGATTTAATAGATTTGTAATGTGATACTATATATTAAATATTTAAGTTTTTGTTATAATAAAAGTAAGACTTGTAAATTCATATAAGATTTGGAAAACAAAGTATTTTTTGCCGGGACGGTCAACTGACACAGCATTCACAAGCATCACTTCGGCTTTTGCTGTGCCGATTGGAAAGTCATGTGAATCGGTGTTATTAATGCTGTAATGTTCTCAGTGTTCTCAAGGATATTAAAATATTTTTGAGAACACAATATTTAAAGACTGTGTTCCTATTTGAGAACATAAAATTTGTAATTTGTATTATAAAAATAAATTTTTAAGCATTTTTGAGAACCTAAAATTTAAAAAATTTACATTTCCGGAGAACAAAAAAATTTTTCATAATATTTTTTCATTGATGTAAACCGTCCTTTATCTATCGCTATTGCGTATTGTGTGATATTTGATCACGTGTAATTATCGTATTGGAGGTTTGTTCATTATCATTACAGGTGCATACGTACATACGTACAATTTAGCTGGTACCAATGATTAACTTTTAATTGTCGGTTACGTAATATACCGTATATTTAATATATATAATAATTTAGATAGTGCTTAAATGAACTAAACGAACTTCAAACACTTAACCAAATTCTCCAAGTCTAGTCGATCATTTCAAAACTATTTAGAACACTTTTGTTCTCGCAAGTCATTAATATTTTCGAATAATACCTGAGGTTAGTGCTCTCATGTTTCTTGCTAACAAATATTTAGACGATTCTTTTCAACTTCCTGATTTCCAATTTTGGTGTTTTTTTTTTTTTCTTTTTTGTGAATTGCTGACAAAAAGGAATAAAAAATAAATTTAACTTGGACTTCAGACAAGAAAAGTACACATTTATTGAACCCTTTAAAAAAAATTATATGTTCAACTATTCTTGTTAATTATTTTATGACAGTAAAAATATGAAAAGTCCAAGACATACCTTACTTGGTAAATCAAGATTTTTTAAAATCTTTGCCAAAAATATCAATGATGATTCGAAAGATAGAGCCATCACTCGTCGACAATTGTCATCCACAAAATATCCGAATTATTCAGAAGTCGAAGATGAAGGTTTTTTTACAGTCGAAGACTCGGCTACTAAAATAGGTACGTAAAATTTGTATTTGAAATTTTGTTTGCATGTTTGTTAACAATGGGTTTCAGTTATTAATCTCCAAAATTATATATTTTATGATTTTTAATTCATATTCTAATATTAGACTTTCTAATTAAACTTCCATATGAAATCGCTGCATATATACTTGTATTCGTTAATTTTCAAACTTTATGTCGAATGTCACGAGTGTCACGAGCATGGAAATATATATCTCAAGATAATGAACTTTGGCGTGGCATGTATATGGCAAATAAAGGTTGGAAGACATCCATACCGCGTGAAGCAACGCTTGCAGGTGAAGTCACTTGGAAGGAGTTGTACAGAAACAGACATATTCTTGCAATGCGATGGAAGAAAGGCGATTGTGAAAAGACATATCTTAATGGTCATACGGACAGCGTATATTGTATACAATTTGACGAACATAAAATTGTAACAGGATCGCGTGATAAAACCATTAAGTTCTGGGACATTAAAACTGGTGAATGTTTTCAAACATTATATGGTCACGAGTTATCTGTCTTGTGCTTACAATACAATGATAAGATTATGGTTTCGGGCTCTAGTGACAGGACTATTATTATTTGGGATATGCAGAGGGTTGGTATGCAGAAGATCAATAATTCAATAACACAATTGCGACGCCTCACGGGTCATTCCGCAGGTGTTTTGGACATTTGTTTCGATGATTTTTATATCGTTTCTTGTTCGAAAGATAGTACGATTAAAGTTTGGGATATAAATACAGGTACATGTCTTCGTACTTTAACAGGTCATCGTGGACCTGTTAATGCTGTTCAACTTCACGGTAATAGAATTATATCAGCGTCAGGTGATGCTTTAATTAAACTCTGGAATTTAGAAAGTGGTGAATTCCTTAAAGACTTTATTGGCCATACAAGAGGGTTGGCCTGTGTTCAATTTGATGGTAAATGGGTGGTTTCGGGTTCTAATGATAAAACTATTAGAATTTGGGACGTCGAAACTGCACAATGTGTCCGTACACTAGAGGGGCACACTGATTTAGTTAGAACATTACATTTTGATGAAGACAAGATTGTTAGTGGAAGTTATGATCAAACTGTTAAGGTTTGGGAATTAAAAACAGGAAAGCAATTATTAGATTTTAAAGAAGGTCACACAAGTTGGGTATTTGATGTCCAATTTAGCTCAACAAAAATTGTTAGGTAATTATATATTCATAACTTGATAATTTCTTTATTATATCAATCAACGACTTCTTTTACTGAATCTTTAAAATATTAACATATCAAATAGCACAAGTCAAGATCAAAAAATTTTAGTTATGGATTTCTCCGATGAATTGGATACGAAATATATTCTATGATTTATGATTTACGAAGTATATTTTATGAACATTTAACAGAACATTTCACAATTTTTTTTTATCTTCAATTTACATCACACACTCCAGTATTTCACTTATTTTCGAATAATCACTTCGACTAGTCGACTGCTCGAACATTTTGCGAATGTTTGGATTTTTCTGGAATATAAATGACTCCTTTCTATAGCTTTATATCAATAGAGTTTGACATATCTTTTCTTTTTATCAATAATCAATACATTCTTTTTATATCGAATTTTTTATTTGTAATAATTTATTGGATTGTCATTCATTTAAATTGTTTTAATTTGTGGTTTAGAAGCTATACAATTTGATTTGTAAGAGAATTGTTAAGGATGGTAAGGTGGCTTAATTTTGTTGTTATTGCTAATAATGATTGACGTTAATAAAGAGTAAAGTTTTACAACAATTAATATCAATGATTGATCAAATACATAATTACGAATAAAGTTTGTGTATATTAAATTTATTTCCAATAAAAATAGAAAACGAACATCATGATCAATTTTATCATGGTCAGTCTCGAATTTTTTTTTTCCAAATCCGAGAAATTATTTATTTAAAAAATTACTGATTCTTGTTTGCTAATTTCCCCCAAGTTTTCAAAAAGGTGTAACCAGACGCAGATCACAATATCTCGAGAAATTTACGAAATTTCCAGAATTTTCAAAGCCAGTATTCAATATTTGCAAATCAGAATTTTTTTTTCGACTTCCACATAGGTATATGGAAATCGTTGTTCACACCTTTTTGAAAACAGTTATAAAGGCATTTAAGGGGTAATTTGCCTAAAAAAAAATAACGAATTTCTTAGTAAACAAATCCGGAATTTATATACAGCACAGGAATGGGGCTCGTTTACATATGAAAGTTTTTTTTTTTAAACAAGTCTTTTGACTTCTAATAAAGTTATAGAGCTAACTTTTCTGATTCTAATGGTAGTAAAAATCATTAAAATCGGCTTAATTGTCTGGAGCGAAGCGATAAATTTGTCCCGACAGAGTCTCGATTTTGATTGACTAAGAGTGACAATCAAAATTTTTGGCCGAAATTACCCCAGCCGCCTATTAAGTGAACCATTGCGTGGGCCTATTTCTTTGAAAATTTCTATTTTTGGGGTCGGCTAAGCCGTATAGTTACGTGATGTATGGCCAATAAAATTGTTTGTTGTGATCGACACGGGCATTAATAAAAAATGTCTGAAAGATGGTGGGAGGCATAAGAAAATTTTTGGGCATGTTTCTATAAGCATGCCTTAGGCTAAAGGCATGTTTCTTTATGTCTGAGCATGTTCTCTTGAATAATTTTTCATTATACAATATGTGCTAGAATAACATGCATTAATTAGATTTTTCAAATTTTTTTTTTAAAAAATAACTTTATAGTTCAAGGTTTTTTTTTTTTTTTTTTTAGTTTCAAGAGCGATCTTGCCTGTGTGTTTTTTTATTATTAATAATGTATGATTACATGGTATATCAATGAAAGTACTAGTCACACATATAACTTTAGTCATTATCTAATTAAGAGTTTTGTTCATAGGTTACCTACTAGATATCATATCTGAAACTTGCCTATGAGTCTCTTATTTAAACTTTCTGATTTTCTATATCTGAAATATGGTACATTACTATGATTGAGACAGAACAGGTTAGGGTTATTTAATTACTATTTATATCTAAGTACTATCTTATTGGATATTACTAAGTATTTATAGTTCTTTTGAATTTACTTTTAATGCAAACTTATTAAGTATAGTATCAAGATTATCTTTTAGATTTTATCTAATTTTAGTAGATATTATATTTACTAGAACTGGTTTGATGTCAGAAGTGTTTGAATTTCAGTAAGTTCATTTATTTTTTATAGTTTTTTTTTTATATTTATTATATCATTTGTTAGTATACTTTCTCTCTATTTCTGATATGTTTTTTGTTTTTCTTGTATTGAATATTAACTTTTTATATTAGAAAACTTCTTTTTGGAAACTTTTTTATATATTGATTTTTTATTCACATGGACTTAGTTACAGAGTTTTGCATATATTCATATGTTTTTGTAGATTACAGAGTTTTTGTCTCCAGCTAAAATTGAACTGTTGATCTTGTTTGTGAAAAAAAAGGCATTTAGACTATTAGGTTATAGAATCCCATTCCTGGTTCAAGAATTTTATTAGAATTTTTAAACTTTTTTTAAATAATAAAATTATTTTTAGATATATTAGAAAAATTAAATTTATATTTGACTTTATTTATTTAATATAAAAATTGAACTTATAAAAACTTAATAAACTTTTTTTTTTATTAAATAAGAAGTTAATTGTTTAGTTAGTAATATTTTAAGTATATCTATAGTTTGTAAGAATACAATTAATTATATATATAATTTTAGTCATTGTTTATTTAAAAGTTTTGACCTATATAGATATGATGATTTTAGTGAAATGATCAAGTTGTTGCATCCTAAGTGACAAGATCTAAGGTTCAATTCCTATTAGCGATAAATATTAAAAATTAAAAATCTTGTATGCCTTAATTGATATGTTGTTTTAATTAGGAATGTTGGTTTATTGACTGTAATTTGTGATATAAAACCAAGTAAAGTTAATAACAGATCTGCAGTAATCTGTGTTATAGTGTCTATATTCGAAAGCAAATAACTGCAAAGAGTTTGTTCTGATTAGGAATATAGAGAAATACAAGCTAATATATAGATGTATCTCTGAATATTGTAAAATAATCAGTATAAACACAAGATAAATTCATATTAGGTTATAGTAAATCTGTGTTGGAAAATCTACAAGAACACTAATTAGAAAGACTACTTGAAAAGTCCTGAGTATGGTATTCATATCCAAAAGCAAATAATTACAGAAAGTTTTCAATTAGAAATATAAAGAAATACAAGCTAATATACATAGATGTATATGAAAACATTGTAAAATAGTTAGTGTAAACATAAGATAAAACTATATAAGGGTTAATATAAATATGCAGAATAGGAACTGCATAGTTTATTTAGTGTTATCACTACACAAACAATAAACAAAAATACACACAAACCAGTCTTTTTTTACAAATACATAAATGCAGATACTGTCTTACTAAAAGATACAACTGATTGTAATTAGTAAGGAAAATGTTATATAAAGGCAGACAGTCAAGCCTTTATATATAGAAGGCCAAGATTATAATGGTTCAACTCAATATACAGAGCAGACTATGGTACCTTGCACAGCTATGAGAGCCAAGTATATAATGATCATCTTGTAGAAGACAAACTTAAAAGATCATTCATTATCAATATCTTTAAACTCCTATGATTTTTATACATGTTTTAATAAATCCTTTCTTTATTACAACTTATCACTTTTTTCATATGGCCAAACTATTCAATCCTTTATATAACATATTGACAAACATAACTATAATAACACTGTCCCTAGTATTACCTTTTCTGTTAACAACATCTATCATAAAACTCATATATACCTTTCAAATGACTTATTCTTATCCAATTATACTGTTATTTATTCTCATCTTCTTCTAATTTTTTATAACTTATCTCTTAAATCAAACATCTCTAATTTTACTCCTATCTTATTCAACTTATTTTTTAATGAACATACAATATCACAAGTATCTATATTAACACAACTTTTATGAAACCTATATTTAAATATCTGTATACACAATGTTAGAGGTTTTAATACAATAACCAAAAGAGAAGCTTGGCAGAATCATTGTCTTTACAATAATATCCATATTGTCTATATTACTGAAACCAAAATCACTAACAGTACTAATCTTCAATTCTATAACAACAATCTATTCTCTTACTTCTGGCCTAACTCTGAAAGCTTGACAGAAGGTACTACTATTATGATTCACAAATATCTACAACCTCATATACATAATTGCCAAACACATTCTGGTAGAGTAATTGTTTTGAATCTCTTCTTCAAAAATGAAATTAAACTTCAAATTATAGCTATGTATCTCTCTTTTACTAATATGAAAAAATGAAACAAAACACAGAATATAGTCATTATATAAATTCAACAAGCCTTCTAATACAATCTTTATCCAATAATACTCAGAAACTTTAATACATAAAATAACATTTGCAGCTTATCATCTAAATTCCAACTTATTAACTATCTACATCACTTCAACATGTTTGACCTTGATGCACATGTTAACAACAAGCATTTTATATAGTCAAACAATACTAGTCATAGCCATATTGATTATATCTGAACTGATTTATTTAATATTTAATTTTTTCTTTTATATAAACTTGATAATAGCAATACTTCAACATTTAGTGACTACTCTATTCTAACATCTACCTGGATCTTTACTAATGTATACAGCAAACCTCCATGTCATCATACTGGTATCAGTCACAAAATCTTTAACTACAAAGATATGTCAACTGACAAATGGACAGAATTTTCAGATCTTCTTTCTTATAACCTTAGACTACAAAATACATCACTCAATAGCAATACTAATAAAAGTATTAAAACCACTTGGCATAAGATTGAACATTTAATAATTAACATTGCAATACAATCTATTTCTAACAAAAAAACCTGTAAACATAGATATAATTATCAATATTCCTCTTATTCCACTCTACTCTATACATCACTTAAAGAGCTTAGATATCTAATTAAAATTGTCAAACAAATTTACAACAACCTCAATATTAACATAATAAACTTGAAGATTTAGAACATTAACAACAAATCTTATTGCAACTTTCAAGCTTTTAATTCAGATGACTACTTTCAAATTCATACATGGATTCAACATGCATATAATATTTGAAAACAACTATATTAAGCTCATCATACTGAAAACTCATTATTTCTTTACTAACAAATTCAACAAGCTACAGAAAAGAGATGTGAAACACTTACAACATGCCCTAAACAAGCTATAAATAGTATCCTTAACTAATACAAAGCTCTCATTCACTTTTTTAATATTAAACTTCCTAACCAACTTATTACAGACCTTAATCTTATAAACATCATATACAATCACACTTTCATAACTAAATTGCATATTGACTAATTAATCAAGTACTATATGATAACTCATGACATATGCATTATCAACCATAATCACATATTAATACTCAATGGTACAACTCTCTCAATTCCTCCATAACAGAAGAAGAAGTTCTTCAAACATTATTAAAACTTTTCAATAAAAAAGTCTGTAGACTTATAGGCATCAGCTATGAAATACTTAAACATACAGGTACTGCTTGTATTTAAACTATTATAGCTTTATTTAATTGTTGTCTCAGTTTAAGTCAAATCTCTAAACAATGAAAACACAGCAGAATCTATCTTATTCCAAAATGTAATACATTTAATGGAGACTTAAACCTTACTTGTCCTATAAGGCTTATTAAACATATTCGAAAAGTATATACAAAAATTATAACTATCAGAATTAGTACTATGTTCTCCTAACATCTTATTCTTTCATCATACAACTATGTTATTTTACCTAACAATAGCACATCTATACCTATTTATATATTTAATAACCTTATCAAAGATGCATCATACAATCACAAACTAATCTGGCTCTTATCTCAAGACATGAGCAAAGTATACGATTCTGTTAATCTTACTCTTCTTTAAAAGTCATTACAATATCTTGCCTTATCAGGTTCTATTATTAACACTATTATTAATATATTTACTGATCAACAAAATTAAGTTATTACAAACTTCAGTCTTACTTCATCATATCTTGTACTTAATGGCAATGACCAGAGTGAAACTATTACTCCTCTTCTATGAAGAATTTATTATGACCTACTTATATTACATATTCATAACAACTTCAAAGGTTATATTACACAAGTTTCTTGATTAACCAATCTTAACATCAAACACACAACAAGCTCAGTGCACACTGCTCAGTTCTTGCCTATATAGATAATACTCTTTGGATTGCATCCTCATAACAAGAACTATTATAAATTCTTTCTATAGCTGAATTATTCTATAATATGACCAATATACAGATTAATCTTACTAAATCCATACTCACAACTAATATTAAACAAACTAACTATACTCCTATTATATATAATAACCATCTTCTCAATCTTCATTCATTAAATAAATCATTTAAATTTTTTGAATACTGGTTTACACTTAATAATAAACTAACTAAACAAACCAAACTTATTATGACAGAATTATCACATCTTATCAAAATTGCAGGTACTAAGCAAATTACTAATACACATGCACAATATATCATCAATACTGTTATAATTCCTACAATAGAATATCAACTTCACAACATTGTTCTTAATTAAAATATATGTAAAAAAATCCTTACAAGTCATATCAGACTTGTTAAAAACAAAGCCAAATTTAGTTACACAATTCTTATTAGTACATTGCTTCACCCTCAGCTATATAATATTTGTAACATATAGGATATTCAACTACAACATCATATTACAAACTTTACTAAAAGGCTCAATTCTCCTGATCTTTTGAAAATAAGCACTCGTATTAGAATTCAACAACTTCAGAACAACTTGTGGTTATTTACTAGTATTCTGATATATGATAATTCTATTATTGATGAGCCTAACAAATATACTATTAACTTCAAAATTATTCAACTCTTTAAACATCTTGATATAATATTTATATCCAATTCACTATACAATATTCCATACACTATTCAAAAAAGGTCTATCTTACTTAAGTTAATACTTTTATTATATACTAAATACTCAATATTTAAAAAACAACTTAGACACTATTCTATTCTTTATTTAGACCAACTTACTACATTCAACAACTTATGTCTTCTAGAATAAAATCACATATCTCTATGTATAAACAAAATTTCTAAAGGCAAACTACCACTCTGGTTTAGCTATCTAGAAGACCAAACTACAAGCCACTCATATAATCATACTCTTCACTAACATTTACACTTATCTAGCACTAATTACTATAGTTATTCAACTGAACACTTTTCTTTATAAAAAAAACCATGGCTTATTATAGTACTTAATGATCAAATTAGTACTGAAAAAGCCATAAGACAACCCTCTTTTTCAGGAATCATTCTTATTACTTACTAACAATGCTATATAGAACAACAATTTACTTGCCTATATTTACTTTTATCTATTCAATTACAAGTATGCCCAAGTTGTTTTCTTAACTCTTATACAATTGCCAATAAATATACAATCAATATTCCTATTAACCTCTCTTCTAGATTTTTTGGTCAAGTTAATATATATAACAAATTTTTTAACTTTAATGCTAATCACCTTGACCTTATATATTCTATTGCAATTCAACATCTAATTCAAATCCCTAACCTTTCTAATATCAACATTACAACAAACCTAATTCCAACTATATTTGAACCTGGCACTTTAACAAACAACCTTCAACAAATCACCAACTATAATGCACAATTATCAGAACTCCATTTTTATACAGATGGCTCTGTTATTAACCTGGACACCTTATAATGCTCTATGGGTATCAGATGGGCCTAAATTTTAAACAACAATATACTGCATACATTTTAAGCCCAAACTAGATACTTGCTTTGCTCATTTAAGTCTGAGCTTACTGCTATTCTATTAGTTCTTATTGCTGTCTCTAGAAACAATATTATACATATATATACTAATTCACAGTTTGTAATCTCTAAATATCACAGTCTTTTAAACTTATTCAATACTCTATCTTATACATATACATCATATTTTTCATTATGGAACATACTTATTAATTTTGTTAAATTATACAATATTTATATCATTTTTTACAAAGTCACTGCTCATCAGGATGATCAGTACAATAACCTTACAGACTAACTTGCATACAGCCACTACAACCTGCTATATTTTATCTTTAGATCTTATAATATCTACAATTCTATATATATTATAAATTTTGAAAATTTTTCTTTAGAACTACCTACTCATTGCAGTATTCATACAATATGTTATGCATATATTTATGTACTATGGATCACACAAAATTGCTTTCAAAAATGGCACAAAATCTTTAATTAAGTTAATTGGCAAGCCATTTGGCTATACATCAACAACAACCAAAAAATTTCAAACTTTTTATATAGCTTTCAGTTCTCTACTCTTAAATTATTTAGAATTAAAATTCTACTAAATGATCTTTCTATTTCACAAATTCTACACAAATGAAATCACTTATACTTACCTATTTGTCATCAATATCATTAAATCAGTTTCTATCTCTACTGGACAACTTGCCCATCTAATCAATTGCTATATAACCTTATAGATATTTCATTACAACATATTTTAAATACTAAATCACTTGACACTACTTCAAATATTATAACTAATTTATATAACCAAATTAAGCTATCAAGTAGTATGACTATTCACAGTATACCAGACTTATCTTCAGTCTTTTCAACTCTAACTAGTCTAATACCAAATGAACTTATTGACATTATTGCAAGTCTGTTATCTAAAAAAGTAGCTATAACACTTGTTATTAAGTTCTTACTTCATCTTAACCAACAAATCTATTATAAAATCTGAATCCCATACTGCATCTCAAGATCTACAGCTCAACTTTCCAAATATGATACACTTTCAAATACTGTCTTACCTCTATTACATTCTCTTTCACTCAACTCTATTAGTTCAAAAATAAATTCCTAATATATCTAATAGATTAAATATCAAACTAATCTTCTATATATAATTACTAACAATCAAATATAGATAAGCTTTGACCACTTCAGTTAGTTTAGACTACAGATAAATTAGTCTAAGCTTCTATTCTTTCTATAATATTTTAAAAGCAGAATTGTACTTTATGTAAAATCTCAATTAAATATTTAATAAAGATAGAGGCATGGCCTCACTATTAATATTAAAAAAAAAGTTTTAACTTACTATCTGTTATATCTAACCTTTGCTTTTGGGTGTTCTATTTGAACTTTTTAACTTATCTAATCAGTAACTTATATAATTTCAACTATTTTATTCTAAGATAAGTAACTCTATGCTATTTTATATTAAAAATTCTTCAGATTTGATATTATTTTTTTTTGTATTGATATTTAAATTATTGCTTTTTAGCCTATTACCTGTTAGTAAAGTTTAAAAGATTTTTTTTATTAATTTACCTATCTACTTTACAAATTTTAATAGAATTATATTTTTACAAAGTTTATTTAAATCTTAGTATTACTTTATAATATATCTTTAGTCTTTAATATATTACTGTTTCTATTTTTAAACTTCTAATTCAAATAGTTTAATAGAATTATAATTAGTTTATTAATTTATTAAATTAGTCTAATATTTTTTTTCTTTAATTCTTTTAGTTAAAATTCTAATAGTTTAATTAATAATACTTTTTACTTAAAGATTTTTACTTATTTAATTTTTTCATATTAGTATCTGTTTCTTAGATTTAGTTTTTACAATAGTATTATTAAAGATCTGTATTATCTTTTTGTTTAGGTTTTTTAAGAGTAGAGTACAATGTAGATTATTTTTATATATAATTAGTTACAAAAAAAATTTTATATAGTAACTACAAAATATATTACTAATAAAACTTTTTTATTAAGAATAGCAATCTAAATATAATAATTAGATTGTCATTCTTCAAGTAGTAGGTTTAAGGTTCAAATTTCACCTATAATAAAATTTAAAATTATATCTGCATTATAGTAACTGTCTTCTGTCAATTGGTTGGCCTCATGTAATTATAACCCAGATACATCAAGTTGGGTTCTACTGATATTGAAAACTCAGAACATCTATATAAAATGTAACATTACATCTACATAAAAGAATATATAACCAGTATTATATAAGACTTTGATATAAATCTATAATAAGATCACCAGGTATAAAAAACTAAAGAACCAAGATGACAGAAACTTACTTGAAAATTCTTAAATAAAAAGATAGCATGAATTTTCGACAATATCATCAAACCAGTTGAAGTCTATAAAACACTTTTATAGAAACTAAAAGTTAAAACTAAATAATAAAGATGTGTAAAGAAGCATATAACTAATTAGACTACTGAACTCAGCAAAGAAAAAAGATACAAAAGTATATTATACTAGGTTATTTGAATTAGTAGTCTGGAATAAAACTGACAGTTTTGAGTTGTAACTAGTAAAAAATAATGAAAAAAATGATAGAAAGATAGGTACTGGGGTTCTAGTAAACTTTACAAAGATAAAAATAGTATAATATAGTAGTTAAACAGATAAACTCTGTGATTGCAAGTGTTAAATAACTATAGTACAGTTATATAAAACTAGGTTAGTATATGTAAGACATAAAGGCTCTAATAAGTTTTCTGTTAAGAATAAAGTAGTTCTAAAGATACTGATTAGTATTAAAAACTTAGATAGGTGTAGCCTTGAAGATGTTCTTATGATACAAGAAGAATTGCATATGCAGAAAGTTTAAATAGGCAAAACTTCTAGTTGACTTGCAGGTATGACATCTAATATAGAACTTATATAGTAATGTATAAGCAAACTACTTAAATTAGATATCAAAAGTGTATATGTGACTAGTTATAACCTCCAATATAAGGTAGCTTCTGGTGGCATGCCATGTCCTATATACTTAAATAAAAATGTTGCATTCTGAAGATAGAAACTTTAATATTAAAAAAAAACTTTTTTATTTTTTAATTAATTAATAAAAAAAATTTATATTATTATAAATAAATTATTTATCTATTATCTCTTAAACCATTTTTCAGACAAATTTGTCTAGAAAATTAAATTATATTTAGTATTTTTTAAATAAAATAATAATTTATTAATAATATAAGTATATTTTGCTTATAAAATATATTCTTAAAAACATATTTTATAAACTTTATTATAAAAATTTTTTCAAAATATTAATAAACTTTTA
>CAJVQA010004302.1:0-17849 GCA_910591915.1 Cetraspora pellucida | reverse complement strand
TAGCAACTAAATATGTAAACCTGTAGGTTCCAAACATTAAAGTTAATAAAGAAAATTAGAGCGCCACACGCGCCCCATGATGTAATACATCGGGGATAGTTAAAAAAAAAAAAAACAAAGTTTACTTTATATAATTTAAGAATATTTTTTAAGTTTAAAATTTTTAATCTAATTTGATCTAAAAAATTATTAAAGAAAATTATATATTTTTTAAAAACATTATTTAAAATATTTAATATTTTATAATTAGATATATATATTTTTTTAAATATAAGTTTTTTTTTAAAATATAATAAACTAATTTAGTTTTTTTTAAAATTATAAATAATAAACAATTTTTCTTAATAATTACTTAAAACTAATATCAAAATAGTTTGAAGAATTAAGTTTCTAAGTAGACAACATTTTTGATTTTGCATTAATATATAAAGCAAATTGTTGCTAATAAACTAGAAATATATAAAAAAATTTAAGATGTAAATAGTAATTTATATTAAGATCAAGCTTTTTTTAAATAAACTTCTTAATATATTTAATATTTAAACTAGAAGGATGTTTTGAAAACAATAAAAAAAACTCTGATTAAAGATTGTAAAAAACTTAAATATAAGACAAACAGCTAAAAACACTTTTTTTAGTTTGGTTTTTCATATAATATACTCATTTGCTTTTTCTTTTTTTTCAGTATTTATTTTTATTTAAAAGTAAAAATTTTGATTTCTTGTTTATAAAAGATTAGTATTATTTATTATTTTCTTTTTTAAATAATTATATTTTGTAACATAATATAATAAAAATACAAAAATAATATATATAACTTAATATACAATATAATAAACAACAAAAAAGGATTTAAGTTAAAAAAATTATAGTAAATTAGAGATATAGTAATTTTCAAATTATATATATATAATTTTTATGTTTTTAATACAGATTATAGTATAGTTAGATTTTTAACACAAATTAAAGTTTTAATAACATTACTAAAACAGTTATAAAAATATAAGTAATATTTTTATTTTTTTTATTTACTATAATCTTTTTAGTTTAGTTTAGATTAATTTTTTTTATTTTTTTTATTTTTTTACAAGAAAGTATTATTAGATTAGTAATATTCTATTGTAAAGTAACAGTTAAAAATAGTCTTTCAAGTAGTAACTTATTATAATTTAATATAATAAATTACTTTTAAGCATTTATAAAAGCAGTCAGAAGAGCTAAAACTTAAAAATCAAGCTTATATTATTAGTAATAATGTTAATATTTATTTAATAAAAACTATTAGTATAGCTACTTAAATAAAAAAAATAAAACTAAATAAAAATAAATAATTACAAGTTTTATATTTTATAAATATAAGATTTTTTAACTAATATATATATAATTATTTTTTTTAGATACAAAATATTTACTAACAATTAAATTAATTTATATAATTACAAGTTTTTTATATAAAAATATTTTTAATTTAGACTACATAAATTTAATTTTTTGGTTTTATGACATAAAACTTTTAAATAAACTCAACTAATTAACTAACTGATTAGCTTTTTTTAAAAAAATTATATATATAAATTTTGTAAAATTTTTGTAAATTTTTTTTGTAAAAACTTATCTAATTATTAAAATATAAAAAAATTTTTTTACAATTTTTCAAAATTTTATCTAACTATAATTAATCCTTATTAATTAGTATTTAAAAAATTAATTATATATTTAAAAACTTGATAATATCATTTTAAGTCTATAATAAACAAGACTAAAATTAACTAATCAATATGAGATAAGATCTGCAAGGTAGTATGGCATTATTGGAATTAGTATAATTCCTTAAACATAATCAGAATTGTTTTGCAAATATTATTAAATAAATTAGAAGTTTGCAATATATAATAGTATAGTATCACTAAGGTTAAAGAAACTTTCTAAATATAATCAGAATTGATCTGTTTGTAAGTGTAATAAGTTCTAGTCTCTATTATAGAAAGGAACACCTTATTAAAAGTTAAATGCAACTGAGTTATTATATAATACTAAGACCTAAAACATTTGCAAAAATAATAGTAGCAGACCTGACTTAAGATACAAATTAATCAAAAGATTAATGATAATAACAGGTCTAACTTGAGATATAGGTTTATTATAAATCTTAGATTACTATTAAAACATTTTAAAGAAATCAATAACAGGTATATAAAAGATAGAAAATTAAAAAAATTAAACATATTCAAGTAAAACCAATTTGAGAATAATACAATAACAAAAAAATAAAAAATATGAGAAACAAGGTATTACTAAATATAGTTAAATTAGAAAACAGAAGAAACAAGACTAGGTAAAACATATAAATAAGACATATTGATATGATTACAAAAGATAATATTTTTGATATATAGAATATTATATTAAGTTTGATAGATATTCTTGTCTATATAGTAGTTTAATAATATGTCCAGACTGCAAGTAGTTGCCAAGATAACTGCATGCAAACATGCAGTGAACATGCATTTAGATACTATATAAATAACTGAGTGAAGTCAGTAATGTAATATTAAATAACAAATATAGTACTAGTATAATCAATTCTAAATATATAACTGTAAAAACCTGTACTATATTAAAATTAAAGCTTAATAAACTAACTGACATTGTTGCCAAAGTTCAAAAAAAAATATTATTTTTTTATTTTTGTTAATATAACTTTTTATATAATTTTAATTAGTTTTAACTTTTTAAAATTTTTATAACAATGCTTACTCTAATTGTGAACAAATTATTTATATAAATTTGTACTGTTTTTAAATATTGTTTATAAAATTTTTATAGTTTTAAACTAGCAAACTTATATAAAAAATAATATTAACAAAAGTAAAAAGTAGTATTAACAGTTTTTTATATTAATTTAGTTTTTTTAATTACGATTTTTTTTAATATAAAATATTTTAGTTATTAATTTACAATTTAAAAAAACTAACTATATATAGACTAAATATTACAAAAAACTTAATAAAATTTTAAAATAATTTTTTTATATTAATTAGTTTAAAATAAAATTAGAATTATATTTTATTTAAAATATAAAAGTAATTATTTTGCAATATAACTTTTTAAAATTTGCAATTTTCTATAACTTATTATAAAATATATAATATAAAAATTAATTTTTTAAAGATCTTTTGTTAATTTATTTCTTTTTTGTAATACTTAACCTATATAGTATTTAATTTGTTTAAATAGCTAAAATTTTAAATTACTTACTATATTTTTTAGTATCTGATTTATATTTATTATTTTATATTTAATTAATTTTAATATAATCTTTTTAATATATTGGTTTAATTAGAATTTTAAATTTATAAATAATTTAACACTTTAAAATTCTAAAAATATATAGAATTCTATATTTAATTTGTGTAAAAATATATAATTTTTGCTACTATTAATATTATTGCATTTGTATTACATTAAAAAACAAATTAATTATAATTAATAAATAATCAAATAAATAAATAAATAATATTACAATGCAATTTAATGCAATTTGCATAGAAATAAAATGTTTATATAGTAGATAAAGAGTACAAAAGCCTAGACTTGAATTTGCATAAAAAACTAATATTAAACGATCCAATTAAAGTTGATAGTTTTGAACGGTCCAGTAAAAAATACCAAATTGGTGTAATGCTTAATTTCAGATATTGCTGTTTAAGGAATACTCCTTATAAAAATTCAGAGCTTTATGAACAACGTTTTTCAACATGAATATTTCAATCATTAATTTTTAACTGTTTTTTTTTTAAGAAACAACGAAATTTCATAAGTTAATTTTAACTATTTTTTTTTTTTTAAGAAACAACGAAGTTTAATTTCTTAGGGATTATTTTTGAAGATCTGATGCATAATTCAATTATGAATAAACAGTAAATCCATCAAGTGAGGATATGTATAATGATTATCGTCTAATATTAGGTAGTACGCACACATAGCTTGACACCTAAAAAATTTTTTGAGTAGGTAATAAAGTTTTTAACGATAGAGTTTTTTGTCTTTTTTTGAAAAATACCAATTCAACGTCTTGTAATATATATATGTGGTCAAATAATGTTGCCACGCAATAATTTTCATGGTTAAAGTTATTTGCTCTTGTAAACCGTAAAACAATAGGACTTGGCGTAAAGAATGTTTGTATAATGTATGTTTATGCATGTCTGGCGTAAACTGGATAAACCGCCAAGAATCTAGTTATATAATTAAATGTTTTTGTTTATCTCAGATCGATTATTATTTTGAGACATTCATCACAAGTTCCTGCCTAGTCAACACATAAGAAACAAGTATTGTCCTCTAAACGAAAACGTTTAATACTATCAGGTTTAAAAGTTACACTATTGCGTAACAGAAATAAGCATAACATGCGGAAATGCACTGTCTACCCAGAAAGGAATTCTGTATCTGGATGACGAGTAAGGTCCGACAACAAACAAGAGATTTGTGGAGTCTTTTTTCATAGACACATTTGTAACCTGTCCCGGTACCTGATATCCAAATGTGGTTGTTCGATTGTGGACTGGATGCCTACAAATCAATGTCTATAATTAGAATAAGGTGTCTTGATTTGATAGATCTCTGCATAACGATTATTATTAATTAGTGAATTTATGTGGCAGGTCCTCGACGTGTATCGATAATGATTTCCGATCACACATGGGTATCATGAGTGTCACGAAAGTCATAAAAATAATAAACAAATAGTGGAAGAATTAACAGTAACAACCTTCCTTTTTCAGTAAATCCTGATTTCGATATCATGAAATTTAACAATCTAATACGTACCATCAAAAATTACCAAACATACAAATAAATAATTAGTTTTAGTCACCTTCGGACAATTGCAAAATAATTACGGTAATTCAATTTATATTCCGTTTAAATGTGTTAAATCATTCACTTAATCGTTTTCCATTTTCGATGGTTTTTTTTAGAACGGCTTTGTGATTTCTATCATGGTGACTCCCAACTACACTTTCTGATTACATATTCTTTCTTAACAGATTTATTATTCTAATAACTCGCAGAAAAATCGGTGGTCCAAAAAGAAATAGCTTTCGCGTTTATTTGTATGCAATACCTTTTTTTTTTTTTTGTTCTGAAGAATGAGTTGTCATCAATTGTTTTCCTTATGGTTAGACATCAAATGCGTGCAATTTATAATAGGTAACCGATAATTCGGTGGCGAATTATACTAATTTAGAAGTATGTGTAAATGCCATTCTGACGCCTCCTAAACCTTGGAAATTCGAAACCATTTAATTAATCATGGTATAGTTCATCGTACGCCTCTTTATCTTCCCGATTTGGTCTTGATGCGTAAACCAATGGTTAAAGCGGGTTTATGCACGTACATGAATGCACATCGATCTGTAAGTTTCATAAAATGATGTGTTTTTGATACAATAAGAATGTGTTCGACATAATATATGAGAGTGTGTTCTTACATGCAGAAATTATCGAAATTTTTCATGAGCATAAAAGGTTTCGCCGTTGCTTAACCTTAGCTCGCACGACTAACTTTTTGTGTATAATGATGGTACGACTCCGACTCGGATTGAGGTTCGACAAAATATTACTAAAAATAGATACTAAAAGTGCCAGAAATAAACCCCATGCTAAAGATAGTATTGTTTATTTACTAGTGTCACCTTGAAAAAAAAACACCTGATACTACCGTTCATACGCAGCTTAGTATATAAAATTTTTCTTCACATATGCAAGATATCGGATATTTCTAAAAAAAATATGTGGTGCAAATTGATGAACAAACAATCCATGATTTTTGAATATAAGGGAGTTGGGAACAACTTATGCACTTTAACGTGTTTAATTTTGTTCATCCTCCAGCTTTACCTTCTTTATGAGTAACGATTTTTTTGGTAGCTTCTAGACAATATGTTGATGACACAGGCCAGAAGACAATCAAGGAAGCGTGTTGATACTCAGAAGAAGAATGGTCCTATGCAACGCGGTCAACAGAAGATAAAACTTCTAATGAACAAGCCGCGTGGTGTTTTACCACCTTTACCGCTTCCCTACCCTCCTCAAGTACAACTACAAAAAATGGTGGCTAAACTTGCATCAAAACCAAAGCTTGCGAGGTTTCCAAATGCGTTCATTATGTACAGAAATGAATACGTTCAATTTTTGAAGGCTAAAGGTCTTCATCTTTCAATGACAGAATTATCACCGATGATAGCGGCTGCCTGGAGGCAAGAGCCTGAATATGTTAAGGATGCTTATACCCGACTTTCAGGTGATGCTGAAAAGTTATATGTTCGAATGGCTGCCAATGTACAACCAGAAATTAAATATAAATTTCCAGTACAACGTCATCCTTCTTTTAATGAATATACAAACGATGAAATTACAATTATGCAACACAAGGACAATGAAAGATCTAATGACAACGTTATCAAATTTGGGAATAGCGTTGCATCTGAATACAACCAACTTTTACAATCATCGTCTATTCCTGATTTGAAAGGTTTTCCTCGTGATGTAAATAATGATTCTAATTCGAGGACTTTCTTGGAACGTTCGTCATCAGCCTTTGATGGTCGCGATCTTTCTGTTATCAATGCAACCATGAATGCGCAATCTTTTGATCCATCCTACATGAAGCAAGAAAATTGTTTTATCCAGGAAGCTCCTTACATTCCTTATTCACAAATTCCTAATATTAGCCCATCATCGTCTCGAAATTCATCGACAGATTCATTGTTATGTGGCGAACTTAGGATTCCATCATCCGAGGAATTAATTCTCGGATCTTTGCCATCGCCTGCTTTGACAATACCTTGTTCAGAATTTTCATTTCCATTCTCTCCGACTTGCATTAATTGCAGTAGACATTATTATGATCAACAAAACTTTACTGCGTTTGAAAGTGAATCTTCGTCAGTACAATCGTCTGATTTCTATCCTCTTTCACCCGTATCACCTACCCTTACATTTACTGATGAATCTCCCATGCGATCGCCAACATTTAATGAATTTGATATCACGACAGATTTGTACTATGTTATAGATTCTGCACTTTCCTTTGGTCCTTACGGAACACCCACTTCCAGAAGTGTTTAAATAACACGTGATTCAATGACTCTTAGCATACATTGGGATGACATTGTTTTTATTCGCCTGGATTCGAGTATAATGCAACAAATTTTTTACGGTTTTTAAGTCCTGAAAATTTTACGATAGGAACTCTATAGGAAAAACCTAAAGTAAATTTCTCATGCATATGATACAACACTTTTTTCTATGTTTAATTTCGATATCGAAACTTACGCTTAATATATATGTTTATTTTTTCCTTTTTCATCTCGATTTTCGCATAATTTTTCTTTCCATTTTTATCGTTGGCATCATGGACAATTATACAAATTGATGTCGTTCTTTTTTTATATTTTTTCGCATTTTCTTTCTTGTACATATTACACGTAAACATATATATCATTTTAGACATTTAGATTGCATGGAGAAAAAGTATTGTTTCATTTTTAAATGTAAATACTCTCCTTTTTTTAAAAAAAAACTTTTTTTTTTTTTATTCGTTGCAAGAAAGAAATTTACATAATTCTAGATATTATTAAAAAAAAATTAACTTATATCTAGATAGCTTAATAATAACCACCCAATTCCTATCGACAAAACCCCCACAAAAAAAAAAAAAAATATGGTAAAAAATATTTTTATGTTTATAATTCTTCTTAGGTAGTACCGGAACCTTAAGGATCAACGGATCCTAAAAAAAAAAAAAAACTCCGTAAAAAAAAAAAATGTAAATGTTCTTCGAAAAATATTTTCTTAAAAAAGAAAAAGAAAAAAAAAACCAAAAAAAAAACGCAAAGGGCAAAATCAATTTATCGGCTATAAACGTACAGTACAGTTTTTTTATTGGGTGTTTTTTTCAAGTTTCTTTTTTTCTATATATATATATATATATTATTTTTTTTTTTTTTTTTTTTTGTAAAATTTTTTTTTGGTTTTTTTTGGTGTTTTTTTTTTTTTTTATAGGTTTCGAAATCTTATTGTTTTTAAGGAATTTTTTTTTGGAAATAAATATGGTTTTTTAAAGGTCATATGGTGTGTGTGTGTATGTGTGTTTGAGTGCGGTGTTTATAAGAATTGAGGATTAGGTGATTGTTGTTTTAAGTGAGAAAAATGATGCATGCGTTTTTTGTTGAGGAACAAAATTGAAATTATGATACATGATGATAATTATTATATTAACGTATGGATTTCAAGCTTAATTGTTCTTTCTTGCGAATTTTACGCAGTGAATACTGCGCCGTTATCTTACACATGATTGTTTTGCATATGATTGGTATGATTTTGATCGGTTGAACGAGGCATGCTCGCGAGTTTTGTCTTTTGAAACGCGAAATATACACCATAGTCGAAGAGGGCGCGACATGAGATACTTGAAAACCGATGTCCGTTATGTAGACAAAACTATTGGGTCGCCGAGCTAGAATTATTTGCGGATATTTTTAGTAGGTCTCTTCGCGATCTGTTCACGGACATTCTTCTTATTTGTTCGTTGCCAGTGCACTTGACGAATGCACAAATGTATCTCGAAAAAATAAAGAAAAAAAAACAATATCCAAGAAATCCTCAACTCGATCTCGATCAATGAACGCGCGTTTACCATTTGAAAGTTTATATAATAATATTTTTATATTTTTTAATGTGGCTGTGTATATGATGGCTGTGTGCCGGATATCAGTTTTTTATTTCATTAATTATATAATTAATCCATCCAGTATTACATCCGGCGCATTGTCTATTGAACATTGAAAATTTCATGATTATTTCATAGTCATTTCATTTAGAGCTGGAGAGATCCAGTTTCTATACAATTACCGAATTTACAGACAAAATGCTAATTTCATTCAACATGGACACGTTGCAGCGTTTTTTAAATAATTTGTCATCTATTGCTACAGGTTCTACTTTGAATCATTGTCATTTAGCGATTAAGAACTTGTGTTTATTAATGAGATCAAAAAGGTGAAATTCCCGAAAAGATCAAGAATACGAGACGGATCAACGAAGAAAATGATTTTTTTTTATTTTTTATTTTTTTTTCCCTCGAAATCTTCGACCTTATTTATATCTATATTGGACCATAACCTCCCATTCTGTGGATTATATAAATTGCCATCTCCCTCAGATTACATCTTTGCTATCAAAATTATATCTTAAAGATAGGGTCTTAATTAATTCTCTTTGGTTTGAATCTCATACATTTATTGTTGCAAACTTATTAATCGCAAATATATAGGACTTATTGGCAGTGCTTTTGTTCCTGTTCTTTACAGGTTCTTCGACATTTGCTATCAAACTTTTTAAATGTCTTGTTATTACTCTTTGCCTTCTGGTTTGCCAGATTTGTACCTCGTGATCGAAGTGTTCACTTCCGTTACTTTTTGTGGTCGAAAAATATCACTTGCTCCACGATAATTCCCAAGTTGAATAGTTATCTATTTTTAATAATGTTGGCCGGAACAAACAACCCAATCCTATCAATCTGTGTTAATGTGAAACATAGATCAATCTCATATTTATCATCTCTTAAAATTTGTAATTTTTTTTAAATCAGGTTGGATATCAGAAATGCGAATACAGTTAAGCACGTTGGACATCAGAAATATGATTGCGATTCAACAAATTCAACACGTTTTCACTTCAAATAACCAGGAAACGTAGCTGTAGAGGTGATCGATAAAAATTCAAATGCTCACTATGATAAAACATTTTAGGTAATTTGCAACTATTTATTATATGAGGCTGCGGACGCTATCATTTAAATAAACCATTCTTTAGTTGTATTATAAACATCCTGCATATACATAAAATAAAAGAAAATACTTGTTTTGCATAAGACTTCCATCATAAGTTTGATGCATTCAAGTAAATTTAGTCCATTCGCTAATATTCTTAGTAGTATTCCTAGATCAAATTTTGTTTCCCAACAATTACAACATTTCGAAAGTCTTAGTGAGTCCGATTCTGCGTAAATTATTACAGTATATAAACCACAAAGATACTGTGCCGCAATATCATAAAAATAAACATGATCAGGATGATTCAAATATTAATATCAGGTTAATGACAAATTTAAATGTTTGATTGTAACATCATAATTTTTTTTTTTATAACGATAATGATAAATAAATCCATTAAATAAATGCAAAGGCTTTTAACTTCCTTTTTTGTTTCCTCTGTGGTTCATGAAAGTGGTAACCCATCTTATAAGAGATGCCGAGTTTTAGTTTAAAAGATATTTTACGACCAATTCCAAATCTAAACATTCATGGTTACTTCAAAATCATATATAACGTGAAATAAGGGTTCATCGATCATCAAGCACTAATTCTTTGTGATGTGAAGTATCCATTAGTAATTATGTAATAATTTAAAATTAACCATATCGGTACTATTTAAATATAAAATAAATTCGGGAATATCTTGCTCACGACAAATCCAGTCTCTCGCGACTAAAAAAATGTCCAAATAGATTCACATTTTTAATTCACAGAATCATCATCACGTGAAAAGACAATGGGTGCGATAAATTGTCTTACCGGTGATGATACGTAACACAAATTCAAAACAAATAATGAAAAACCATTCCATTGGTTTCACTATGAATTCCCGAGAATTAGGATGCTTCTCCATGTTACAGTAATCTTCAAGTAACCAACAATATTTGCTGCTTCTTTATCACAGATCTCAAATCGATTCGTGACTAGTCAACACCTGCAATATTAATTGCATTACTTTTACAATGTGTTACATAAATAAATACCCCATCTTTGGTCAACTTCGTGTGCTCCTGCCAGCGATAAGTGGCTACCAAATTTCTTCAAAGTTTCATGAACGATTTTAGGTGAAATTGAAATTCATTGATTAAAGAGATATTGATTTTGTTTGATTGTGTTTGTAAGGATTACTTGTAGATAAGTAAGCATCATTACTACATATTGTACAATCGTCAGCGCTAGGATCACTTTAAACAAGAAAATAAAGACAGGTTCACGAGACTAACTCAAGTTTCCAAAAATCATTTTTTCGAAAGGGCATAATCCCGACAAAATTAGCCACTATCACGGTATTAGTTCAATGCTGGCCTTTCGAGAAAATGACTTGGGAAATCATAAAGTAACCGTTTTTTAGAGGGAAGAAACACAAAAAAAAAACCAATAAAATTTTGTACAAGCACATGAAATACACATGATTTGAAATCTGTGTAAACACATGGTAACCGACAACTACACTATCGAACATGGTTTCATATGAACCTAAAAAGAATGGTCGCCAAGAAGGCTCGTATAGAGGGGAGACAACAATCTTTGAGAATTATGCTGCATATAGGGCACCTCCTACAACAAAGCCTAGAAGGGTAAAGTCTTCAGACGAAGAGACTGTGAAACTATTCGAAAATGGCTGTCAATCGCAATATCCGTTAAGTTCTACTGTATCAAATCCTGTAACTTTTGGTCAAAGGAATAGTTTAAGTAGGGTCAATTCTCTCGATCAGAATCCAAGATTGGCTTACCTCCAAAGGATTCCTAAATCTCAACCTGATACTGCATATAGACAAACCGTTGCAATTTATCAAACAGAATTCCTATATCCAGATCCACAGCAATCATACGTTCATCGTAAAACTTCTACCTCTAGAAGGTCAATGACAATTAATGGTATGTTTTACTTTATTTTCTTTTGTGCTTTTCTTACAAATGGGTTTGGTGCTGTGCAAGGGACGAGTTTGATATTCACAAAAAATCAATTATCTCGTGAACTATTGGTCAGAGTCACATAAATTTGGTATTATTCGATTCGTCTTAATGAGTCGAATTGAATGGTATCAGATTAATAGTTCGCGAGATAATTGATTTTTGTGAATAGTTCAAATTTGTCCCTTATTCCAACATTATGATTTTTTGTGTTGTTGGTCATATTTATTATGATATACTTTAAGATATTATATATGTATATCTAGATAAGCTTACAAATATTATCAATTTTTAATAGGTACTACTTCAATACATTTTTATTCTGATTCAGAAGACGTTCGGGAGGGTTCTAGATCAAAAAATTATCGTAATCATCGCTCATCAACATTATCCTCTGGTTCTGAAATATCGAGTGCTCCTTCGTCGCCTTCAAAAGTGGTAAAACAGCAATTTTCTGTTGTTAATCCTGCTCTACTCTCAAGAGTATCAGAATCATTTCGAGCCCGGATTACTCTTTCAAATAGAATGAAAGACAATCTTGAATATAAAGATTGTTTTGATGGAAGGGAGGCCGTGGTATTACTTGATTTATAATTTATATTGAATCACTCGTTAAATTCTAAGCTTGTATTTTTCAATTCTAAGCTTATTACTCTGATTTCTATTTCAAAGGATAAAATCGCCTTTATTATCAAGACTACTGATAGGAATTTAGCTTTATTACTCGGTCGTGCTTTAGATGCTCAAAAATTTTTTCATGATGTAACGTACGATCATCGACTTCGTGATTCACAGAATGAATTATATCAATTTAGAAAAATGCCTTCAATTTTATCATCATCCGATAATTATGGCTTTAAAAAAAATGATAACGATGACTCTGAAGAAACTGACCTACCAACTGGAGTATTTACATTATTAACCGACTGTTACTCTCCTACATGTACAAGGGATAATTTATGCTACAGCATTGCCTGTCCTAGAAGGTTGGAACAGGTAAGTATTTATATGATATTTCACATGATCAAATTGTAATTTTAGCTTGCGTGGTTTTGAACTTTCTAATAATATGGATATAGCATGCAAGAAAACATATGAGACCAAATCCAGACCTTAGTCGCTCAACCAGTCGTGGATCTATAGCTGATAGAAGAAAGGTATTTATGTTTTTCAGGATTGTCTATACTTTGCTATTGACTTTTTTTAAAAAAAATATATACGTATATTAACCTTTTTTTAAATATATTATATAAAGGATCAAAAATTATGGATACATACCGTTCCTCCTGAAATCGCTAATTCTGTTTCTGAGGCTGAAAAGAAGCGTCAAGAAGCCATAAACGAATTAATTTATACTGAAAAAGATTTTGTTCATGATTTAGTGTATTTAAGAGATGTATGTTCTATTCAGTGTTTAGATTTTATGCTTTATTTTAAGTTAAACTCCATGTATCTATGTATGATGGTCTTTAGTGTTGGATGATACCTCTCTTATCTCAAAATATAATTCCTGAATTTCGGCGTGAGAAATTTGTAGCTGACGTTTTTCATAATATAATGGATATTTATTCAATCAATTCTAAACTTGGCGATGCACTCCAAAAACGGCAAAATTCATATGCAATTGTTAGACAAATTGGGGATATATTATTAGAATATGTTCCAAAATTTAGTCCTTTTATAGAATATGGTGCACACCAATTATGGGGGAAATATTATTTTGAAAATGAAAAAAACACCAATCCAGCATTTGCAGAATTCGTTGAGGTAACAATAAAGAATTATACCCCTTATTGATATAAAGCCTTTAACACAATATTTATTTCAGGATACTGAACGTCTTCCAAAATCGAGAAAATTAGAACTTAATGGATATCTAACAAAGCCTACAACACGTCTTGGTAGATATCCACTACTTCTCGAGGCTATTCTCAGACAAACTCCCCAAAGTCATCCAGATAAGACAAGCTTGCCAAAGGTAATAAGTCTCATTAAAGAATGTTTATCGAATGTTAACACGGAGTCTGGAAAATCAGAAAATCGATTCAATCTGCAACAATTAAATGATCAATTAATTTCTAATGGGAGTGAAGATTTTGTATGTAATCCTTTAAATAGCTTTTACACGTTTTCATTCTTTAATTACATTCTAAAGTTGATAAATTGATAAATAATTTTATAGGATTTGAAATTAACGGAGGAAGGACGTCAGCTTATATTCAAAGGCTCCTTAAAAAGATCTAATGAATCATCTGACCTACAAGTATTTCTATTTGACCATGCTTTATTAATGGTGAAAGTTAAAATCATAAATAAAGTTGAACAATATAAAATTTATCGTAGGGTAAATCTTTTAATTGATTAAAATTTTTACGCTTTTTGAACTTATGCACTTTTTAACACAATATTTTTATATCTTTTATAGCCAATTCCTATTGAATTATTGAAAGTTTCTACAGAAGAGAGTGATTCTGAAAGCAATCGTTGCAACTCGAAGCGAACACAATCAATCTTGCCGGGAAAGTCACCGACTACCAACCGTGGAAGTAGTAATAATAGATATCCAATAACTATTAGTTGTCTTGGAAAAAAAGGTTTTACAGAAAATTTATACGCATTGACAATGGTAAGTCGTAAAAGGTGGATCGATCTTATAGCAAAACAAAAAGAGGTCGTTGATAAAAACAAATCGTTTGAGAAACCTATTTTGATAGAAAAAGGTCAATTTACCGGAGCAAACAAGATTAACTGTGCTGCTTTTTATGGTAAACCCCATTCATTCATTCATTCGTTCATTCATTCAATTAATCATTTTAATGACTTAAAAAATCATGGTCCGCTCGTTTTCATCAGATAATTATCGAAATTTAGCGATTGGAACGGATTCTGGTGTATATGTTGAAATCGAATATTCGAATAACTGAATATTCGAATCAATTCGTATTAAGTATGAATTTGAATTAATTCGAATATTCAAAACCATTATACGACCATTACATAGTCATTACAAAACAATTATTATAAAATTATAAGATTATTAAAATATAACAAAATTGTTATACAACAAACTGTTACATTAAACGGCAATATAATAGGCCACCTACATCACAAACCGCTATTAAAAATGTTTACAACAAACTTCTATGGCATGTATTTTTCAAGAGTTTGGAATCGAATATATTCAAGTTGACATAAGTCAACAATGCGATTACTAAGTAAGGATATGCTGGAAGCAATCCGGTTAGATTCAAAAGTGCTGCATTAACCCTAATCGAACATGCAGATAATATATCGTGCGAACGAGCACACGAAACAGATATGTATAATTTAATTAATTGCTTAATGAGATAAATGGATATTTTAAATTTTCAATTAATAATGGTTATACTTATTATTGTCACAATGAAAATCGTTCTTCAGTGAAAGTTGATGCTCGCAATATGTTGTATGTAGATTAGAGGCCTGCATTGGGTCCCGCAGCCCGGCCCGGCCCGCAAATTTTTGCGGGCTGGGCCAGAAAAAAAATTTTAACCCTAAATGCGGGCCGGGTCGGGCCTCAAAAATAGGCAATTTGCAGGCCCCTAATGTAGATAACAATTGAAGAAAACCTGAAATTGAGAAGGGTTAATGCAGCATCAAAAAAAAATAAAAAAAGTGAATACATATCAGGTTCGAAGGTCCCGTGATCAGTGGTTTGATCATTAACTACCCCAGATTATGCTGTGAAGATGTATGCGACAAATCATAAATTATCGTTGTGAATTGTGAATTTTGAGTTATTGACCAATTTCCAGCATCGCCTGAAATGTCACTATGATAATCGATAAAATTCCTTAAAGTTCAGTTAGGTCTGGATTAGGGTCTATGTTAGGCTATGGATTCAGAAGTTCCTACGGTAAAATCGTTTAAAGAAAACTTTTTGTCAATGTGTAGAAGGTGGTTTCTTAAGCGAATTTTTGAGAAATATGCAATTTTTGACAAAATGAACGTTTATTTTGAATTTCCTAATCGTGTTATGGTACACTAATTCGTGATTCATTATTGGCTAATTTAATGCTTGACATCACGTGATAGTGCCATTTTTCAGCAATCTTATTGGTTATTTATATAAATAAATAAGGGAAGATATACCGACACAGCATACACGTGACTAATTCTGCTATACCTTAACGCTAACACCAATCCTAACTCTAATGCCGGCATGCTATGTCAATAGTTTAATGCTGGCCATATTGTTGTGCACTAAATCACGTGTATACTGTCCCATAAATAAAGGGGACACAGCAGCACGTGATATAATTCCCTAATTCTGCCATATTCTAACACTGACCTTAACTATAATGCAGGCCATGCTGTGTCGTTAAGGTTAGTGCTGGTCATTTGCTGTGTCGATAAGCTGTGTCTGTAGCAATCCCCTAAATAAACCAGCTTGTACATGTGACTGTTCACCTGACTTGTCATGCTTTTTTACTACCGACGCAAAGTATCGATTTTCTTTAAAATTTAAATTTTTTTAAGATATCTTGATTACCGCTCAACTTAATTCAATATTTTTATTTTGATTCTACAAATCCGTAGAATCAAAATAAAAAAATTCATTGAATTTGGTTAGGTGGTTGCTGAAATATCTTCGACAAAATATCTATCAAAGTAATGGCCTCGCAAAATATTATAAAGATATCTCTGCAACTACCCAACTAAATCCGATAAATTTTTTTTATTATGATTCTATAGATTTGTTGAATTAAAATAAAAAAAAAAACACCATATTTGGCTAGTGGTTGCTTAGATATCTTCGTTCAAAGGTATTAAAAGTCTATCAAAACAATGACCGCGACAAAATTTTTGGAAATTTTGAGCAAAGTTGCCTCAGCAACCATTAAACCAAATTCAATGAATATTTTTTTTATTTTTATTTTACAGATCTGCAGAATCAAAATAAAAGAAATTATTGAATTAAGTTAAACAGATCTTTGCTCAAATTCTTGAAAAAATTTAAATTTTACGTCATCAAGAACGCCACCCCAATTTAGAGTGCATTGTAGAACTATCAAAAAAGATGCTGTAGATTAGAGGCCTGCAATGGGTCCCACAGCCCGGCCCGCAAATTTTTGCGGGCTTGAGCGGGCCTAAAAATTTTCAAATTTTAATAATAAATTTTGCGCATTGGGCCAGCCTGAAGAAAAAATTTATATATATGCGGGCGCACCGACACACCAAAACACGTGAACTAATCCTAATTCTAACACTAACCTAACTGTAGTGCTGGCCATGCTGTGCCGTTAAGGTTAGTGCTGGTCATTTGCTGTGTTGATAAGCACGTGTTGACTTTCAATCATATTTTGTGATAGACTGTCGATAGATGGCCAACTATACACAAAATATAATTGAAAGCCCGATTGCAGGTTTTCTTTGACGGCACTCATATATATATGGTGCTGGAAGCCTATACTCAACGGTTACACTAAGTGTTTCAAAATTTTAAATGACTATAACTTTTTATCTAAGAGGTTTAAAAAAATCCACCCGGTAACTTTATAGAGCTATATCAGCTCTACATATCTTTTCAAAATATCATCACTGTAAAGAGTTAATGCGTTTTGAAAATTGAAATTTTATATATATATTTATAAATTTACATATAAAATTTCAATTTTCAAAATGCATCAACTCTTTACAATGATGAGATTTTGGAAAGATATTTGACACATATGTAAAGCCGATATAGCTTTATAAAGTTACCGGGTGGATTTTTTTAAAACCTCTTAGATAAAAAGTTATAGTCATTTAAAATTTTGAAACACATAGTGTAACCGTTGAGTATAGCATAGTAACAATTGCTATCATCACCAAAATCTTCACGCGTCTACAGAAACCATCCAATAGATGATGATAATTTGGTGTAACGTAAAACGACAAGGAAATTCAAAGCCGAAAAAATTGCAAAATTTTCCCGAGCGATTTACTATGTACTGTATAACCTTGATATAACGAAGCTCTGGAGCTGGAGGTTTTGCTTCGTTATATCAAAACTTATTAGTAGTTTCGTTA
>CAJVQA010004301.1:0-17850 GCA_910591915.1 Cetraspora pellucida | reverse complement strand
ATAAAATATAAATACAATAATAAATATATATATATGACTATTAATAATATACTATGCTAAAATCTACTTTGTAACAACATGTTTATCAATATGTAACCTTTTCTTCCAAAACAAATCCCAATAACCTGTTTAATTCCATTCAATCCCTACTTAAAAACTAACTCTGTATCTAGTTTTATAAATTCTAACCTCATTTCATAAGTCTAATCTTTATAATAATATTGTCAAAAGTTCAGATTACTTCTTTATTTAGGTCTTCTAAGTAGGTTTCTGTTTTCCTATCTGATTTTCATGATTTATACAACTCAAGAACTTATCTTGGATTCATACTGCTCAATACTGATTTGTATTCCTTCATACAACATTATATAAATGCCTAAATCTTCCAGTCATGCTGATATGATACAGGTTACAAGTGTCTTATCCCAACCAATTACAAAAAACAATTAACTATAACATAAAAAGAATTGCAAATTTTTGCTATCATTGAGATTTGAACTCTAGACCTACCACTTGAGAGTTAACAATCTATCCATTTTACTAGATTATATATGTAACTAATTGTACACTCTTCCTATAATAATTTATAAAATCATATTACCAAAAAAATTGTTAATAAAAGTCAAAAGATCAAAGAGGTCACCTTAATACCAAAAAAAAAAAAAAAAGTGATATTTTAATTAGAGTTGCCATTAGGATTAGTAGTCAAAATTATACCAAATTCTGTAAAAAATTTTTTTTGTTAATATATAAAAAAGGATTTTTTAAAAGAAATTTTGAGATTAATGAGATTTTTTTAAAAAAAGTGATTGTTTTGATGATTTTCACGTTACACCTGATCTTGTTTCCGTAACTTATCCTGATTGGCCAGAATCAAGTGACATCACCGAATTCATCCAATCATGGACGAGATTTACCTTCAACCAATAGAAAAAGTGGATGAAAATTAGTAAATGCATCACTAAGTGCCACAACCTATATATTTACTAAATACTGATACCCTTCACGTCTCCCTTACCTGGTTTTGCGTGACGACGTTGCGCAGCTATCTTATGATGTAGTTGATTGATCGACATTGGCCGAAATCATTTACCTTTGTTCTCGCGGAATTTTAACATTCCTTCGATTAAACTGATTCACAGTAAAATATATTACTTAGTAACATGCTTGAAACAAACCGGGTTTAAGTTTTAAAAACCGAGTTACAATCGGATCAAAATACATAAAACCGATTTAATATGACATCGAGTTAACCTGGATTTATACCTGAATTTTATTAACCGGTACCGACCTCGCTAGCGACACCCGACCCCAAAATCTGATTGGCCGTATCGACTAAAAAAGAAAAAAAAACAACCAACGCATAGGCAAGCGCCCCTTTGTTATATAATAATTAATTATTAGACTTTTTTTTGAAATCAAAACCCAGCAATACTAGCAGTATCAATTATTAAGGATGACAAAGACAATTGTATAGTCCTCGAGATCAAACACAGTTGAGGGTGTGCCTGTATCACGCTCAGTAATTCGGTTAATTCTGATGACTGAAGTGCAAACATCTGGAAGCCTGGTTGATGCAATGCCCTTTAACAAAATAAAAAGGAAGAATTAATGTTAAAGAATCTGAAAATCATGAAATCAGTCTTTATCCATACCACGGTATATTTACGCGTATCTGATTAGCCCATTGCCATTTGGAAATGTAAATACAACATCATTATAGCTTGTTGCTCCATTTGTCGTAAGATTTGTGATAATCATAGCCTTATTTTGGCTGGCAATGCCATTTCGAAAACCTGAAGCAGTGAGAACATCATTGAAACCTGCTTCATTCCACTCAAATACAAGAGCGGGCATATATTGATCTTTCTTTAGAGCTTTGAGGACCAAAGTAGCTGTTTTACGGTTTTGAAGCACGGGAGGAAGTTTATCAGACGCTAAACATGAGAATATTAATCAATATATATGGGCATGGAAATAATTTAATTGCTAATTTTTTACGGACCTGTGTCGCTTTTTTTGCAAGTTTTCTAACGTTTTTTTCTTGAATATGTTTAAGTAGGTTTGACATATCTACGGACCAGATTATTATAAAATTTATTTGTGATTTCGTGATTTTGAGTCCGCTATTACTGTATTAAATAACAAGGAAAATCACATATTGTCACGTGTTAATTGATATTGATGTAATCTTACCCAGCATCGCCACAAAATTCTACTGTCACGTGATCATGCAAAAATTCTTAATTAGAGCACGATCTTACTGATCGTGTAACGGTACATCAAATCGTGGTTCGCTATTTGCTAATTTACCATCGATCATCACGTGACGGTAGAATTTTTGTGGCGGTTCGAGAAAACTTAACCTGTACCATGGGGTATAAACTAGGGGTCTGCAACCAGGGCTCATGCCCATGCCTAACAAAAATTCAGGCATGGGCATGAACATGAAAGCTCTGACATGGGCACGAACACTGGTATAAAAGTTTGGTATAGGCACAAAAATTTGGTAAGGCATGAACACAGATACAAAAACTTAGCATGGGTATGGGCACAAAAATTTAGTATTTATTAATTAATTATATGTTGTTTTACTATTCGACAGTTATTTCTGGCACCTTTTTGGCACCTTTTTGACACTTTTTTGCCTAGCATATTGTGCTTATGCCTATAAAGTACCTGGCATTTGTGCCCATGCCTATAAAAATGCCTGACATTTGTGCCCATGCCCATAATAATTCCTAGCACTTTTGAGCCTATAAGTATGGGCATGGCATGAGGCACTAGTGCTTGGCATAGTGCCAATTTGTCCGGCATGGGCATTTGCAGAGCCCTAGTATAAATAGTTTTTTATTTTAATGATCAAATCATAGATCAGATAGATGTTTTTGTTTTTTTTCTTTTGTAAAATTAGAGATATTACGTGCTATGGTCCACAAGAACATGATTCGAACTGGTCTCTGAACAAGTCTAAGATATCAAATCCATGAATTAAGATCTGTTTAATAAGTCAGGCTGTTGTGAGATCTGTATCATAAGAGTTCTGTCGATAGTATTTACAGGTTTTCCCTTGGCAGTTTAGTATTTACAACAAAATATCGATTATGCTATTTTTAATTTGCATGTTATGGATGGCAACAATTACGATATCGACAATCCGTTATCATTATCCATATGTAAGACTCACACAAGTACAAAGAACTATTCTAGAATTAGTAGTTTATTGAATACGTATTCGTTGAAAAGAAGTTACGTCATGTGAAACTTTTGCATTATTTAAATCTTAAATTTTTTTATCTACAAAAAAAAAAAAATCCAACTAAGTTGTAATTATTATTCTTATTATTTCCATTAGAACCGAACACTGTCATAATAAAATGCCATCGTTCAAGAAAAGCTCAGATAGAAGCGATAATTATAAGTCGTGGTTACCATAGTTTTATTTTAGAAGAAAGGCATAAATATATGCGCTTTCAAGACTTGAGTTTTAGGACCGAGCTCAAGACATTTAATGTTTCTCATAGGCGAGTGTGGGTAACCCCCATTCTTATTTAAAATATGTATGGAGATTGAAGTTACGCTGTCACTAGGTGAACTGAACGATGTGGGCAACCCCCATGTTTGTCTTTTCACTGAAAGATGTGGGCAGCCCCCATGTTTGTGATGAATAGATCTTCGTATGTTAATATATTTTTTTTATTTAGTTGCCTTTCTCAACGAAAGAAAATTTAAGCATGGTTGAAAAAACTGATTAATGAAGATGCAGGAGGATACTATAATTTTCCGATACTTAGTGGCGAAAAAAAAAAAAATCTTGTAAGATTTTATCCGAATGTGTATATGATATATTTTATTTTCAAAAAAATAAAGAAAAAAAAACTTAAATTTAATGTCGTCGTGTAAATTGCATGGCAGGTACTGAAATTCCGATACTATTTAATGACGAAAAAGTGAAATATATTATTCGAATGTGTATATGGTATATCTTGTTCTTTCAAATGCTTTCAATCGTGTCATTGTAGTAAGTTATTTAAATGTCAATCTATCAACAAAGATTTTTTATGTGTCGGCGTGCAAAGTTAATCAAATATAATTGATATGAATGTTGCCAAGGAAAAAGTCGTAACATTTATCGTTCTCTTTATGAGTCTATAATAATTGTATGTGATTACTGCCACTACAGAATTTTGAATATATTAGAATTTGATGGTTATAGAGTTTGTGCCTATATGGAGGTTAAATTGTATAAGTGTTATCGTTATATATGTGATTATAAGCAAATGTGACTATAGAGAGGTCTGACTGTATTAGTAAAAATCTTAACTATAAATTTTTTAACAAATTTCAAATATATATATTTTTATTTGTATATATTTATTTTAATAGCATTTAACAAAAATCGAACTTATACAATCAAAATTATTTATCAATAAATAAATTTATATTTTTAAAATAATTAATCTAAATGTCAATATAAGATGAGTAATAAAATTTTGATTATAATTGCGGCAAGTTTAATGATACTTACCAATAGAAACTTCAACAGAAGCAACAGGTTGACTTGTTAAAGCTGCTAATATAACATAATTAGCTTTAATCAAATAAGTAAATTAGTATAATTTTATAAAACTACCTTTAATTGCATCTGATATCCTTTGTGTATTGATAATTTTGCTAGTGTACATGAAGTCGGGATGTTTTGGTAAGACAATTGGCAATTCTTTAGCTATTTGATCTGCTTCTAAGAATTGCTTTTTAATTTCATTTGCATGATATAAACTTTCTATGATTTCATTCCATTTTTGAAGCTTTAAATAAACATCACTAGCAGTAGGTCGTTCGTGTGGATCAGCATCCATGCATTGTTTAGCAAATTCTATATAACAATTCGGAGTTCCTGGTGCAAATCTTGGCCGCAATCCTTTACAAATGTTTATTGCAAGACCAATATTAAACTCATAGCCATCAAAAGGTCTTTGTCCAGTTGACATTTCTGACATAATGGCTCCAAAGCCGTAAATATCAGCAGCTCTTGTAAACTTCTGACCTAATAAAACCTCAGGAGCGACATAAGGCATGACACCATAAATACCACCTTCTAAATCGCTTTCGTTGTACTTTTTAGACAAACCTAGATCTGAGATGTAAGATCGTATATTTTCACCAATGCTTTTATCCTGTAAAATATTGCCACTGTGAAAATCTGCATGAATATATCCTGCATTATGGATTTCTATTAAATCTTCAGCAATGTCTTCAAGTAGTTTTAATTTAGTTTTCCAAGTAAGATCACGAAAGTTTTTTCTTAAAAATTTGTGAAGGCTTCCATTATCAGCGTATTGAAATACCATAAAGTGTTCATTCGTTTCTGTATTTTGTGTTAAACCATAGATTTTAAGCTTGCTACCCATAACTGTACATTTCATATGATTGTCAAACTGTATACGTGTATATAATCAGTTCAATATGCGTATAATTAACCCAATAATAATTGATTAACTTACTTCTTTTAAAAAATCTTGAGGATTATCCTTATAACCAGACAATGTCTTAAGTGCAACTGTGCTAGATGGTTCACGGGATCTCTCATAAAAATAGTTATTGACGTCAGAGTTTTTAATCTTTCGTATACCATCCAACCAGGTTGCAGAAAATACAGAACCAAATGCACCTTCACCAATTTTTTCAATATTTACTAGTTTATGGAATGGAATCCACTCAATCATATGTTCATAATCATAAGTTCTAAGTTGAAATTCTTTCATGCAATTATCAATATCCTTATTTCCACTTGTCCATCCTTGAATTGCTATGTCAGGATCGCATGTCTGGCACCATACAACATTCGTGTTATATTCATTACATTGTGCACATTTTCCATAATCAGGATCTCTGTAATTATCAATTCCATTATATTGATTGTTTCGCTTTATTTATGCCACTCATAAATTCAAATGCGAATCATTTATGCTTACCGACTAATTAATGCAAATGAAATCAAATAATAAATATTAATGAACTTAAACAGCTTATTTTAAAATAATTAGATTAATAAATGTCTTTATACTTACCGACTGAAATGAAATTAAATAGTAAATATTCATGAACTTGGATAGCTTTTTTAAATGCTTAGATTAATAAATGTCTTCTTTACTCACCGACTGAAATTAAATTAAATAGTAAATAGTAAATAATCATAAACTTGAATAGCTTATTTTAAATACTTAACAAGTGTTTTTTATACTAACACGCTGAAATGAAATTAAATGGTAAATATTCATGAACTTGAATAGCTTATTTTTAATATGTACTTAATTTAATAAATGTTTTTTATACTCACTAACTGCAGTATGTTAATCGAAATTAAATAGTAAATATTCATGAACTTGAATAGCTTATTTAAAATACTTAGTTTAATAAATAGAGTTGAGTTAATAGAAACCAAGCAAATATTTTTTAATAAGTTTTTTTAAAACTTTAAGCAAGAATAACTTAACAAATATTTAATTAAATTTATTAAAATCTTTTTAAATTAATTTCGCAAGTTTATAAAAATTTTTCATAAATTTGATTAAGCTTTTGTTAAATTATTCTTGTTCAAAGTTGCAAAAAAATTTTATTATAAAAAATTTGCTCGATTTATTGACTCTCCTCCAAATGTTTTTTATACTCACATACTAAATAAAATTAAACAGTGAATACGTATTCATAACCTTGAATAGTTATTTTAAATACTTAGTTTAATAAATATTCATTATACTCACTCACTGCAATATGTTAAATGAAAATTAAATAGTAAACATTTATGAAATTGAATAGCTTATTGCAAATAATTAAATTAATAAATATTTTTTATACTCACTAACTGCAGTGTTAAATAAAATTAAATAGTAAACTTTAAATAGATTATTTTAAACACTTAGATTAATAAATGTTCTACTCACAAACTAAATTAATACGAATAAAATTAAATTATATAGTAAATATTGAATAACTTATTTTAAATACTTAGATAACTAAATTTTCTTTATACTTACGAACTGCCGTATGTTAAATAAAATTAATAAAATAGTAAATATTTGTAAATATTTATAAACTTGAATAGCTTATTTTAAATGGATTCATTCTGTTTCACCAACAGTTATTTCACTAACTTTTAATCTAACAACTTTAAATCAAGCCAACCTTAATTGTCTGTAAAATGACTGTCGGGAAATGAGATCCATCAACTTTGGATATTTAAATTAGTTATCCTTTATACTTACCGACTGAAACGAAAATTAAACAATAGATGTTAATAGCTTATTTTAAACACTTGGATTAATAAATATTCTTGATACTCACGGACTGAAATAAATTAAAAGGTAAATATTCAAGAACTTGAGAGCTTATTTCAAATAGTAAGTTTAATAAATAATCTGTATACTCACTACCTGCAGTTTTTAAATAAAATTCAACCATAAATATTTATAAACTTGAATAGCTTATTTTAAATATTTAGATTCTTTATACTCACACACTGAAATAAAATTAAATAGCAAATGTCCATGAACTTGAATAGCTTATTTTAATACTTAGGTTAATAAATGTTCGTTATACTCACCGACTAAAATAAAATTAAATAGTAAATATTCATGAACTTGATTATTTTAAATACTTAGATTAATAAATATTCTTTATACTCACTTACTACAATATGTTACATGAAATTAAATATGAACTTGAATAGCCTATTTTAAATACTTATATTAATAAATGTTCTTTATACTCACCGACTGAATAAAATTAAAGTGTAAATACTCATGAAATTGAATAGCTTATTTTAAATACTTAGATTAATAATATTCTTTATACTTACGGACTGAAATAAAATCAAATAGTAAATATTCATGAACTCGAATAGCTTATTTTAAATACTTAGATTAATAAATGTCCTTTATATTCACCGACTGAAATAAAATTAAATAGTAAATATTTATCAACTTGAATAGCTTATTTTAAACAAGTAAAAGGTAAATCGCGGTTAAAGGGTATAAAAATGGCAAATTTAATAGTAAAAAAATTGCCGGAATTTAATATGGGTTTTCTATAAGGTTGGAATGCAGCTGGCTTACAATAAAAAACTTTTTTTTATGCCAAGTAAACTTTCCTTGAGTTTCTAACAAAGATTATAAAACAAGTGATTCCGGTTCTAATAGTGCTAAAATTATTTAAATTGGTTTGGTAGATCGCGAGCTATTGGCATTTTCTCCTCTATAACTATATGATTTGTACATAATGTCAGAAACTTTCAGCGTTCCAACATTATATGAAGTAAATAGTAATTCACCGCCGATTTTTACTACCCTTCAACTGAATAAATGTTCGTTATACTCACGTACTACAATGTGTTAAATTAAGCAGCGAATATTCAACTTGAATAGCTTATTTTAAATACTTATATTTTAATAAATGTTCTTTATACTCACTAACTGCAGTATGTTAACCGAAATTAATAGTAAACATTCATGAACTTGAATAGCTATTTTAAATACTTAGATTAATATCTGTTCTTTATACTCACGAACTGCAGTATTTTAAATGAAATTAAATAGTAAATATTCATGAACTTGAATAATTATTTTTAAATACTTGGATTTAATAAATGCTTTTTATACTTACGGACTAGACCAAAGTGAAAAATAATTGAGTTATATGATTTAAGAAAAAATAATTGTAAAATATTGATTTTTATATTTAATATAATTGGTACTTATACTTACTCCCTAAAAAAATTAAATAGGTTTAATTTTAAAAAGGTAAAATTAAAATATATTAATGAATATAAGCAAATAACATACTTTTCAATCCATTCATAAAATTTGTCATCACTTTGTTTCACACCAATTCCGTATCTGTAGCAAATAGCAGTTTCAAAAATTCCCATAGAATTACCTGTCCCAGCTGATTTTGAATAATGCATAAATGCTTTATGTTTATCGACTTCAATCCCAATTCCTAAATAATAACAATAACCGACTTGATATATTCCGTTAGGATTATTCATATCTGCGGATTTTTGATAATTAATGAATGCCTTATTCTTATTCTTTTCTATTCCAATTCCATGTTGTAACAATAACCAAGCCAGAAGATACCATCTGGATCATTCTTATCGGCTGACTTTTGACATTCTACGATATCCAGTTGATTAAGAGCATTGGCAACTTGAGTAATGTCTTCTGATAAGTTATTGATTTCTGTATTTGACATTTTAAACACAAAAAATTATATCGACATGTAATTTCATCGAAATGTTAAATGTAATACCTTTAGCAAATAACTTGACCTACATCTATATTAATGCTGTTTCATGTAGTACGTACGTTCACTTGTCAAAAGTTGTACTAAAGTCACCTGACTGAGATTTATCCCTAAAATTAAATTTTACCTAAAGTAATATAACCGTTTTTTTAAAACTAACAATAATTTTTTTTTAGCTGAATGTTTTTAAAATTTGATTCTTTTTATATGTATTTAAGGTTTCAAAGCATGGTTGAATTTATTAGCATTACAGCATTATTTCTGCTTATTTCAAGGTTAGAAATAATGTATATTAGGAGAGATAAAAAAATTATTTTACAATACCAGAACATTCCGATAGTATATGAGAGCTGCACAGGGAAAACCTGTAAGTAAAATTTTATTCGTTAATCCTATGCCGATCTTAATTATTTGGCACTGGGCGTGATCAATCATTATGTATGACAAATAATCATTTATTATATAGTTTAAGTAGTAAATATTTATTTGTCATTCCCTATGATTGGTCACGCCCCAGTGCCAAATTATTAAGATCTGCATAGTGATTAACGAATAAAATTTTACTTACAGGTTTTCCCTGTGCAGCTCTCATATGTAATCCAACACTAATAAAAATGGTGTTGGATTATAATCGTAACATGTACTAACGGTATTGTTTATATGTTGCACACCAGGTGAAGGATCAGTCGTGTAACATCAACGGGATACCCTTATACCAAGAAAATCCCGGGCTGAAGATGACTTCCGACCCTATCCGGATCCAACAAAATCACAGGATATCGTGTAACAAAACAAACGCGAAAAACATAAGAATTTACTATGATGGCTAACTTCCGATCTCTAAATAAAAGTTTTCTGAATGAAGTTTACATACAGTGGCGGCCAAAGATATTGCATCACTTGAAAAAAAATTTTCAAATCCATATATCTCCCCAAAGTTGAGTTATTCTGGGATGAATTTTTTTTATTTGAATTATCAGTACCAAGAGTGATTATCGCTGAAATTATATCTCAATTGAATCACATGACCTTGCCCTACTCAGTGATTTGTCCGTAAACCCCGATGCAAAACTTTTGATCGTTCTAATTAAAAATTAAATAGTAATTTTAACTTTGAGCGAAGATATAATCAGTAAAAACCAAGAAATTTTTGTTTTAAGGGTACAATATTATTCTCTAGGATTTGGGGATTCTAAAATGTCTTTGAGCGTCAAATTTGGCCGAATTCTCATCGAGATGCGCACATCTTTAGCCAAAAAAATTTTTGCTATTTCACTTTTATTAGTAAATTACTATTAAAAGTGGAATATCGATTTTTTTTTTACTAAAAAATGTGCGCATCTCGATGAGAATTCGGCCAAATTTGACGCTCAAAGACATTTTAGAATCCCCAAATCCTAGAGAATAATATTGTACCCTTAAAACAAAAATTTCTTGGTTTTTACTGATTATATCTTCGCTCAAAGTTAAAATTACTATTTAATTTTTAATTAGAACGATCAAAAGTTTTGCATCGGGGTTTACGGACAAATCACGGAGTAGGGCAAGGTCATGTGATTCAATTGAGATATAATTTCAGCGATAATTACTCTTGGTACTGATAATTCAAATAAAAAAAATTCATCCCAGAATAACTCAACTTTGGAGAGATATATGGATTCAAAATTTTTTTTTCAGGTAATGCAATATCTTTGGCCGCCACTGTATAGGACACGATTGTTAATGTTAGATATATAGAGAATTTTGATATACTACAACCCATATCTTTTTGGCCAGCAGTTCAGGATTTTCTTGACATAAGGAAATTCCATTAACGGTCTGTAGGAACCGGAAACCGATATAAGTCCGGAGCCTAAAATGTTTAATTAATGTCATAAGCAGAAGTTTGTCTGATTGGTTAATAAATTAAATTTAAATTTATATTATTTATACAGTTTAAAGTACTTTTTAAAAAAACAAAAAGAGGATGTGATGACCTAGTGAAATGATCAGGTTGTCAACTCTTCAAGTAGTAGGTTGGGTGTTCAAATCCTATTAATGGTAAAAATTTGGATAATCATCTATGTAATATTCATATTATGACAACTGTTACTAATAATTGGATTAGAATATCTGTAATGGTGATCACATTAACATGACTGGCAGATTATAGAGTATCTATGTAATTAATTATATAGAGAAATGCAAATTGACAAATTAAGTAATACAAACATCAAATAAGTTCTTATAGTTATATAAATCTGTTAAAATTAGATAATAAAAAGTTTATTTAAAAAGATTTAAGTAAAAAGATACTCAGATCTTTGATGGTCTTATTATAAAGACTATTCTGAGAAAATGAATACCAAGGTCATAATATCTAGTTGTAATAACTGAATAGACAAGAATCTCTAAGTTGGAAGTTTTGAAAATATTACCAATTAGGCTATTAGAACAAACTAAAAAAAAAATATCAGATTAATCTAATATACTAATAGACTAGTCATAGTTCTATATAAGTTATCAAAATTGAAAATTTAAACAAAAGCCTGGACAAAAGTCAGAGATATACTAAAAATACTGTAATTATGTTATAAAGTAGATGCTAAGATCTGTGTAAACTCTACAAAGACATAGTGGTTAAATGATATAACTTTAATTACAAGTGTTGGTTCTGCTATAGTGATATCTAGATTAGCTATAAAAATAATACAGAAGATTCTAAAAAATTTATTTTAAAGATAAAATAGTTTTAAAGTTGAGACAATAAATTGAGCATCTGAGTATAATTCAGTAAGTTAATACAGATTACAGGTTCAAAGAATTTAAAATAAAACATTCAAGAAAAGTGTTAAGTATACCAATTAATAAAGAACTTTTAAACAAACTTCTTAAATAAATAATATAAAAAAATTATATATATAGTCAATTGTACACTCTTCTGTGTAGTTCATAGAATCATATTACTAAAAAAGTTATTAATAAAAATCAAAAGACCAAAGAAATCTTCTTAATACTAAAAAAAAAAAAACTAATTATTATTTGAGTCTTCTAAGTAAATTTTTGTCTTTCTGGTTCCTGTGATTTATATAGCTATAGGAACTTATTACAGATTCATATCATCTAGTACCAGTTTGTGTTTTTTTATACAATATACAACTGTTGTATAAATATTATATAACCTTTTAGTTATGCTAATATAATATAGATAACAGGTATCTGATCTTAATCAAATAACTAAAAACAGTTAACTATAATACAGAAAGAATTTTAAATTTTTATTGATACTGGGATTTAAACTCTAGATCTGTTATTTAGAAATTGATAATCTGACTACTTTACTAAATTACTATATTCTAAGTAGTCTTTATTATAATTATTTTTATATATATAATATTTATAAAAATACAGCTTTTTTGTTTTTTAAAAAAGTTAAATATTTTTATATATTTTAATAAATAATAAATAAATATAATGCTTAGTATATTTATATATTATTAATTATTATTTCTGTTTTAAAACATTAATTATTATATATTTTATTAAGTCTTGTATAAATATTATTTGAATTTGTCAAATTATAGTCTTTATATTATAATTAAACAGTTTTTGTTATTATTGTTAAAATAAAAAATCATCAGATTAACAATAAATAATTCAAAATTACTAATAGTTTAATATTTCTATTAAGTTAAATTAAATTAAACTTTGTTAAATTTGAGTTTAATTTAATTTTTGAACTAAATTTAAATTTTCTTTTTTAAATTTTTTTAATTAAGTTTGAGTTTAGTTTAAATTTAGTACAAAGTTTATAAACTAGTTTAAATTTAAATATATATATATTATATTTATATATTTGTATTTTATTTATTTTTTTTTTTGCTAAGGCTATACTTGTGATGATACTTTATTGACTTTATATTGGATTAGATATTACAACTATTTTTACAGAAATAAGAGTACAGCTAGTCACACATGCAACTTTTGGTTGCCTATATAAGTAGTTCACCCTAAGGTTTTACATTAGATACTATACCTATAACCTACTAGGTGATTATTTATTTAAACCCTCTGATTATCTGCCTTGTTATATTGGAATCCCCAAACTAACCCCTATATATATCTATCCAGTATACTGTCTGAGCAGTATAATACCTATCCTTTTTGTACTAGTTTCTAGGCCATTACACATTTCAGAGTATATCACCTGCCAGTAAGGCGCAGAGGGCCTCCTGTTGTTAACTATCTATCCACTTTTAGAACACTAATATGGGCTACCCTTACAGAGTTTACCCAGACCTTAGTACTGACTTCATAGCATATCCCTAGTACTTTTAGTATACCCCTGTTTTGAATCCAGACTCCCAATTCAGATAGCCTAGAAGGACTGTGACCTGTCCTTGGTATATTAAGGCTAGCCCAATATCCTTTTCCTTTGGTCTGAAATCCGGTGGCCTGGTTGGTAGTACTCCTCACCCAAGGTTCTTGCCCGCCCGAATCCTTTACATTAGTATCTATTTTCTAGGTCTAGCCTTTACAGTAGTACTATCAAAGATTTATATTACCTCTTTGCTCAGAATTTCCAAGTGGGCTTTGGCTTTCTAGTTCTATGGATTTACACAGCCCGAGGACTTATTTTAGGTTTGCACTGCCTGGTACCATTTTGCATTCCTCTGTATAACAGATTACAAGATGCCTCAGTCCTGCCAGTCATGCTGGTGTGACCATAGTTACAGATATCCTATCCCAACTGATCAACAGAATGCTATCACCATAATACTGTCTATATATTATATAGGTGATTATCCAAATTTTGCCATCGGTAGGTTTTGAATTCACAACTTACCACTTGGGGGTATGACAACTTATCCACTTCACTAAGTTGCCACACCCTTATATATTTGTATTAAACAAGTTTACTTAGTATATAAGATTAAAATTAATTAATAAACTTTCAAGAATTATAAAATTTTATAAAATTTTATTAACAAAATTTTATAAAAACTTATTATTCTCAAAAATTTTTTAAATAATTTTAACTTATTGTACTAAAAAAACTTGTTTTAAAAATATACTAAACTAGCAAAATTATTTTTATTTTACTTAAAATTTAGAAAAAAAATTAATTTTAGTTTTTAATTAAAAAATTTAAATATTTTTTTCAAATTTTAAGTAAAATAAAAATAATCTATTGCTTTAATATATTTTTAAATACTAAACAAGTTTACTTAATATATAAAATTAAAATTAATTAATAAAACTTTAGAATTATAAGATTTTATAAAATTTTGTTAATAAAATTATATAAAATCTTATTTTTAAAATTTTATTAATTAATTTTAATTTAATGCACTAAGTAATGTTACAGGGTTGTAGCCTTCTTGATACAATACAACCAAGTAACAAGGTCATCCAATACAGTGATTGACTGTTACAAATATATATGAGATGGAGGTGTAGTAGTTCATTTTACTACACAGTAGCAGGCAAACAGTTTAAGATAGTAACAGTATATAGATTAACTTTTATTAAATAAATACATAGTAACAACCTTGTCTATAAAAATTATCCTAGAGGGAGAATATTACTTTTACAAGTTAGAAGTAAAAGTAAAAGGGTCTAAATTGAAGCATAGAAACTTAAAATTAGCAGAGAAGAGTAAAAGCTATCATTTATATATCTTTTTACTTAGCAGAAATAGTGGGAATTTGAGCAACATTACTTGACATTGTACTTAGAATAATAGAGGTTTAAACAAGATTAGATATCATTGTAGTTGGGATAGTAAAGGTTTGAACAACATTAAATGATACTGTGCTTGGGGTAGTAGAAACTGTGCAGAGGCAACTGAGGATATTGTTTATATTATTTGTTATTCATGCTTGAAACACTTGGAGCTTGTGTTTAGGCATTTGAATCTGTGCAAAAACACTTGGGATTTGTGTAAGAATACTTGGAGTTCATGCAAAGACACTTGGAGTTCATGTCGGGAATACTTGGAATTCTTGTGCTATGGCACTTGGCACAGTAATTTGGTGCTAGAATATATAAAACTTGTACAGAGATACTTAGAGTTTGTAAGATGATAGTAACATCACAGATGTTACTCAATATCATGTGGCTGTATCATATTTCTAATAGCCAATTAAAATCCTTTTATCTATCTACTATAATATAACTATTGACTAACTAATAACTAATAATAAATATAATATAAAATACAATAATGAATAAATATATAATTACTAATACTACTATATAATATACTATACTAAAATCTACTTTGTAACATTTTCCTTCTTTTAAGAATTTTGTTCTACAAAATTTCTATGACTTTTGTATTATTCACAAAAGTCAACTAATTGATTAAACTTAGCTCTACTTATATCACTGATATGTTTTAGAGTTAGTTTTTTTGTTCGATATATTTGTTCATAGCCAATAGCTTTGAACAATCGATAGGTTTTAGTTCAGACCTTAATTCTACTTGCCTTTATGAACTTGTTATGATTTGGTTTTTTTAATAATAGGGCTCCTAAGTGATAGCTGTAAGCTAAGCAATGTATCCAGTTATAGTTAGATGGGCATGCAATCAACTAGTATTTCTTAGTAATTTTGATATAATAATATTTCTATAATGTATTAATAGTCATTAGTACAGTAACTGGAAAAATCTGGTTTGATGTTGTGTTTAGTAGATCTCTTTTTATTTTGGTTAACAGATCATCATTACAGATTGTTGATAATATGTATGAGGTTTTCATATTAAGAATAAAAGTAGTACTATTAGTTCACATATAATAGTACCTGGATGTTGAACCTATTTACAAAAGTCCTGTAACTCAAGGGCTTTGTAGTAAATTTGTAGAGTAACCCATGTTGATAAGTCCTGTAGTGGGTTCATTGTTGTTAAAATTATTAGAAGTTTAGTTCAAAAGTATAGAAAAAAATTAATGTTAAAGAAAGGCATTTCTTTGGTCTTTTTATATCTGCTAAAATTCTCTTTGTGCTTCTATAATAAGTAATCTTTGGCATAGTAATTTGTAATTTGTTTAACCTATGCTATCTCTTATTAATTTCATTTAACCCATGCTGTTTCACATTTAGTAGCAGCTAAATTTGTTTAACACATGCTTTTTTTTTTTATATATTCTATTTATAGCTACATTGTTTACAATACATATTAAACAATTCTTTGTTCTAAAATTTGGCAAAATTTGTATTATCACATGTCTATTCTATTCTATTTTTGTAATTATAGTGTTCTTTGTGTCTTCCTTCTCTTTAAAGTGAGGTCTCTGAACCTTCTTTACTAATTTGTCTAAAATTAATAACTTTATTCTGATTGGTTCATCTATTTCTAAATTTAGTAATCACATTGTTTCTATTGTGATTGTTCTTTGTCTATTAATAAAGTTCTAATTTTCTGTTGTATCTGTTTTTTTTGTTATTTATTCTGTCTAATTTTTGCTGTGTTTTAGTCTACAAAACTTTTTATCTTCTTTTCTTTTTCTACTAGTTTTTTTGTTGAAAAACTTTTCTTGTTAATAAACTTGTCTTTTTATCTGTTGTTTTTCACTAAGATGTGTATACTTTTCAGGCTATAAGCTTGTTCTGCCTAATATTAAGGCACTTTAGGATAAGGCTGGTCATCTATTTGGATAAGCTAGGCAGATAATCTGTTTTGGCCTCAGTAGACAATTTATCTTTTGTTATTTCTTTTTCTTTTCTTGCAGTTAGATAGTGGCAAACATTTAACTGTTTTCAATATTTTTCTTTTTATCATTTTTAAGTATATCATTTAAAATATATATATTTTAACTTTTTGCTTTATAGATGCCTTGCTGAAGCAAAAATCAAGCAATTTTCAGTTATTTATTCTTTCTTCAAAATCAAGTTGCAAATTTGAAGGCTGAAGTGAGTGAAAGGACTCTACTGAATTTTGAGATAATCTAACAAGAATGGCAATAAAGTACTATCCACAAGTAGATAGTTACTGAAAGAAATTTGCTACAAGTTCGGGTTGCAAATTTAGAAGATAAGGTTCAGAAGTTGTGAAAAAGATTGAGAAAAAGAGAGAACTGAAGATATTTTTGTAATATTTTGTAAATAGTAATAACAATAAAATTCTATATTAAATATAATTAATTTTTTTTTTTTTTTAAATTTTTGTACTAAAGTTTTTATAATTAATAAAATAATAATTAATGAAATAATAAGTAATAAAATAATAAGTAAATAAGTAATGTTTATAAAAGTAATAAAAAAATATTAGGTTTCATGAGGCACAGTTTTAATAACAACTTGTAGTTCCTAGTTTCATCATCTATGATATCATTCTAAATAATTACTATTATAGTATTTTTGTAAGATTTGTTCCTTGTTGTTACAAAGTTAATAAGTACTATTTCCTAATTTAGCATAGATAGTAAATAGTCCAGTTCTTTTATCTTCAAACTTTGCAGAGTATAAGGCTTTTATATTCTTTCATTGGATTAGAACTTTATCTCCAACTTCAAATTCTTCTGGTTTTAGTCTTCTGTCATGTCTTTCTTTTTGTTTTTCTTG